>VDFB02342871.1:0-41196 GCA_007258455.2 Sequoia sempervirens
TGCCAGGCATAAACGAATACTACCAAGAGCCTTTATATCTAAAATCTCCCAGTCCTCATCAGACATTGCTTGGGGTTTCTTGGTTTTCCCTTCCAATGGCCGCCATAAATCCTTCTGATAGAGGTATTCCTTCATCTGCATCTTCCATAACTGATAGTTCTGCCCATTAACTTCTCAACCTTCTTACCCTCGTCTGCCATTACTCCCACTCAACCGTGAGACCTTCCTATAGACGATAATCGAAACACAACTGCTCTGATACTACTTGTTATGGTTAGAAAGGTAGATATCTAACAATTAAATGCAAATTTAAGTAATAAATAGAGAAACTAAAAACACAGAATAAATTATAACACAGATAATTTAACGTGGTTCACCCAATCTGGGCTACATCCACCAAACTGCAGCCATCCAATGATTTTATTATCCAGTGCGAAAAAAACCTATTACAATCTTGTGAATAATCGCGTTTTTCATCATCTTGTAACACCCATCTGAACCCCTTTTTCTCAAGCTTAGAAGCTTCCATATTTTTGGGTTCTACAAAATTGGATTTTTCTTTTTTCATTGATTTTTCCCTTTTTCGGTGATGAAGCAAAAAAGTAGGAGGAAAAATTTTCTCGGGGGCTGCCACCCCCGAACCCCCACTTGGGGCCCAGCCTGACCCCAGACCCTAGCAAGGATACATGCCGAGGTGTACAGTATACCATGGGCTATATAGTATAGCATGATCAGTCGCCACATACCAACATCATCTTCACAAGGTACAAAGAGGATCTCTCTTCCATGGTTTTGGGATAATTGTGCCTCCTATATCATTAGATTTCTTACCTATGAAGGTAAGAAAAATCTTTTGTAAACAGTACATTTTAAATTGTTTAGTCACCTTCCACACAATAGGCTGGTAAATGTGCCAAATTTTCTTTATAATATGTTGAAAAGAATGGCAATGGAGTATCAAAGGAAACAAAGTGACACTTCCCTATCACACCACTGTTTGATTTTTAACTAGTAAAAAGAAGCTTGAGGATTCAATACCCACAAGTAGATTTGGAAGATTTTAAGAAATGTGAAGATATAGTTTACTAGATGCACTTGTGGTACCTAAGACTTTAGAGCCACAAGATGAACCTATAAGAGAAATTCCTCATGTCCCACCCATAGCTTCACCTACTCGTAGCCAAGTTGAGCATGAGGAGCATAATGTTCCAGAGTCTAGGTCACTAGTAATGGAGTAAATTCCATCTTCTTCAAAACCACAAAAACCCAAGAGCAGAAGAGGCAATACATCCACCACATCCACACCTTCTAAAATAGAAAAGAAAAAGAAGGATGTTCAAAAGAAGAAGAGGGATGTTAAAAATGAGACACCTACACCTAGATGTCTAGACATATTAAAGAAACAAGGTATCATGAGGGGAAGTGTAGAGAAACTTGAAGAAGGGGAAAAGGGCAAAGAATAGCAGGAGGAAGATATCATGTTACTAGAGACAGATTCTAAAGGGAAGGGAGATATCCCTAGTAATGTAAATACACCTATGAAGAGGAAGAGACACGTGTCTACGACTTCTGATTCAGAATTAGAAGATGTGTTTGTTAAGAAAACACAAAAGAAAACCCTAGATAGTCCTCCCTATGAAGACTATGAAGGGGGAGGTAATGAGCAATTTATGGAAACATAGGAAATGTATATAGAAGAAAGAAATGTTAGGAAGGAGCTCCAAGAAGCCTTGGACAAAATCAAACATTTGGAAGAGTTAGTGCAGAGCTATGAAAAGAAATACAAGGGAAATAAAAATACAAGAAATGGAGGAAAATTTGCAAACATATGGCCATGGTACTAAACTTGATTTATTGGCACAATTGGCTATTACTAAGACTAGGGATGGAGAACTGGAAATACAAGATCAAATACCTCCTCCCATAAGAACTCCAATTCACCATACAACCTTGTCACTTTGTTATCAGCTATGGAGAGTGATTGATGATTTTGCACAAGAAAAGGAAAAGTGGAAGAAAGAAAAAGAAATTTTGATTGAAGAACATGCTAAGGAGCTAGAAAAGAAAGAGATTGAGTTAAGAATATCAACAGTCGGGTTGGAAGAAGTGGCAGACAAAGCTACACAAATCATAATATGTAGACCTCCAGCAAGGACATATGCACTATTTCTATAGGAAATATTTTTGAGTTTTTAGTTTAGTAGGCTAATTAGTAATCAATCAGTTGGGATGAGCAGAATTTTTGAGTTTCTTAATGTTTTTGTTGATTCTACACCTGAGGAGCAAGATCAATTGTGTGAATACTATTTACACAATTATGTGGTACTAGATGAAACAGAGTGGAATCCTTTGATGTTTTAGGGGATCTCTGGGTAAGAGCACTAGCATCTTATTACAAAAATAAATAATTCAGGGGAGAAATAATGGAAGAATATGAGGAGGGAGAAATCAATTGCTCTCCCCATAAGTAAATAATCTAAAAACCCTGATGCAGTTATAGATGAACAGTTGAAACTCTTTGATCGTAAAGGTGTAGGAAGAAAAATTATGAAACTAAGGACAACAAACTACAAAAGAATGCAAACATTAGTTGTGGGTTTGGGTCAGTAATGCTAAATTTATTTGCAGAGAAGATGGAATAGCTTGACCCCAGAATTGCAAAGAAAGGAACCTCATTCCATGTATAATTTCACCACCATGCTTAAAAGGGTACATGGATACATGAGAATTGGTGCTAATATAGGGATTCACTGGGTACCACTCACATTTCACGTACCTATGCTACTCTATCTAGTTCCACATTGGGCTGGGAAGAAAGGTGAAGAATGTGAGAGAGCAAGGAACATCAGAATGAGGAAACTTGCAGGTTACAAAGGTTTTTACTTAAAGAAAATTAAGGGAGTTGATGTTGTTATGGACCTTAGGAAGATCACCTTGCAATATAATATGAACCCCTAGTTTTTTTCTTGAGGACAAGCAAAAGTATAGTTGGGGGGATGATGGGTTCAATTATTAGCCTATTTTTTGTTGCTTTTATGCATACTTTCATACACTTTTAGATATACCTTTCAGACAATACTCCTATGTTATGCTATCTTTTCATGTTTATTATAAAACCTTGGACTTGAATCATAGTAATGGAAATATGGTTATAATATAGTAGCATTGCATAGTTTATATGTGATTATGCATGAAATGTGGATGGAATTATGTGTTTTAATTATGGTAGTTAGCTTTGTGTGTATGTTTTGTGGATTAACCACTTGCATCTCACAAAGAACTATAGCACGTAGCAACTGGAAGTTGTAACCCACAGTAAAAGGAAGACTAGGACAGTGAAATAGGGGAAGTTCTAGATTAAGTTGAATGCAATCACTATTGTATGAAGACACCAGATGGAGTGAACATGCATCATTATGGCAAGTTAATAAAGTGCTTGAGAAGAACTCTTTTGTTGATAGGATTCTAAATAACTATTTATGTGTTTTACATGCAATTTTGTTTTGTAGAATTTCAGTTCTATTAGGACTCTTCTTTATTTTTAGTTATAGTTTGAACAATTCAATCTTAACTATATGCTCTGATATCTAGGAGTGAAAGTTAATGATTGCAATTATTTGTTACTTAGAATAAGACTCCCATGTCCTTGTATATAGCCGGTGGTTGAGTTCTTAGATCAATTAGTTGATTTTAGTATTTCGTTATCAGTTTCTTTTCAATTTCAATTATTATCTACAAGACATGTTGGTTATTCAGATGATTTCATTGAATATAATCTATAAAAAATATTTTGTGTAATCTTTTGTAATGTGTAATGAATGACGTTCAATTTTACATGGATATGTAGAATCTGATATTTAGATCTAGTTCTAGTTAAGCGAGGACAACCACTTGAGCAAGCCACTCAAGGTAATTGTTCTTCACTTCATTTATAGTTTTTTATTTATGTTTAAGTAGTTATTTTTGTTCATCATTGTTTCATAAATTGCATGCAAGTTAGAATAGATCCTTATATTTTGATTATCAGTAATGAAAGCTCATGAACATGCATGTATTTGGTTAATCTGTAGTACTCCAGAGGTTAGAGTAAGTTTAATTATTAGTTTGAGTAGTTCTAAGTTAGTTCAATATTCTTTATTAGCAATAGTTTAGTTACAATTTAAGTTTTAGGCACCCGTAGCCATTAGTTCTAGTTTGTTTCTTTCGCTGCTATGAAATTCTGTAAATTTCCAGCAAGTAGAACATCTTGAATAGGATAATCTAGGTAGCCTTAATTCTTTGAAGGCACATATAGTGCAGCACCATTACAATTTTACAAACCTTGGGTTGACATTTTAATGTAGTCTTTGCAATGTTGATTGGACTGTTCAAACAAATATACCTCTAAATTTTGTAGGTTCTACCAAGTTTACAATACATTAGTTTAGACTCTAGAATATGGATGCTCTATGTGGTGAAACCAATGAGACAAGCACAAGACTAGGGATTTTGGGAGGAGAATTTTCATTAAGGGAAGTGACATGTACCATATAGGTTGCATGTTCCCATCTTCATTCTTCATTTTGTTGTGGCTCTTGGATTTTAAACCCTGTAGTTCATCTCGGTCCTCGCCATTGGGCCTATGGTCTAATATTATCTCCATGTCTTATATCTTACACAACTGAAAATTCATGCTCGTCCAAGTTGAGGAACTCAATGCTTAGACTTATTTTTACTAGTAATTGAATCAAACAATGGTGAGACAATGTTGAAGGATTACCCTTTCTAAATTCAATTTCCATTTTTGATAGCATGTGACAAAAAATCTAGCACATTCATGTTGTTATAGGTCCTTTGTGCATTGGTTGCGGGAAAGTGGCTACATGGACCATGTTTATTAGTTGCATGTTTTAGTGAAAAGACCAACAACACCTAGAGGTTTTCATTGAAGGTGGTTTAGCAAAGAAGCTCCATCCCAAATGCTGCATATGGTTGAATTATTGATGTTGTAGGACTAAGTGTTGTAGAAGATTGAAATTGTTGTATGAAATTATACTTATCTAATGGCTTTTGATATAAATTAAAGTGGTATCCATTAACCATTAGAAAAAATCTTAATTGATCAATGGTGGTTAACTGAATATAACCATTCTTGTAAATTTATTCAATCTCAAAATGAACCAACCATCTGGTCTATAATTTTCCTTTATGATGCTTATAGCTTGAGTCATATAGGAGCATCCAATCTCCTTTTTGGAATATTTTAAATTTGATAAATTGGTCATGCCACTTTATTCTTTGATTTTGTATTATTTTAGTATGGTGAATAGCATCCCTCATGAATTCATCAAGAGCATTAAGCTGCACGATACTTTATTTTTGTGTTGTATATAATTCCATACCCAATTGAAGTATTATGCACAAGGTTTTATATTCAAATTCAATTGGAAATATGAATTTCATTTCTTAAACCATTTCATAGGGTGTAAATTTGTTTTACTCTTCCAAGTTGTTCTACAAGCCCAAACTGCCTCATAAGGTGAGCCAGCCAATCTTTTATATGCAATGCAACTATCTTAGTCAATATTAGTTCTATTTCTCTATTGGTGACCTCAACATGACCATTAGATTGTGGATGGTATGGTGTGGACTTCTTGCACCTAATATTATATTCATTAACTAGTCCTCTAATCAAGTTTAGAGTGAACTGGGGTCCTTGATTTGTAAGAATTTATTTGGGTACTCCATATTGAGTAAATATTGTTCATATAAGAACTAGGCCACCTTTTTGTCTCTTGCATATTTCATAGCTCATCCACCCACTTTGTTAAGTAATCAATACAAGCTAGTATGCATTCTTTTTTATTGGAAGGAGTATCAATTGGGTTGATAAGTTCAATTCCCCATTTTTTAATAATTGTTATGACTGATTGTGGTTGCTAGGGCATCTCATCATCACTAGTGGGATGACCCATCCTTAGGAACCTGTCACATCTTCTTGTATAGTTTATTGCATCCTTGTGTACTCTAAGCTAGTAGTAACTAGTTGTTAATATATTCAAGCTTGTTCTTTTAGCCAAAAAAGGTCCACCACAAGGTTCATTATGGCATGATTGTAGAATATTAAACACTTCATCTTCTCTAGTGCACTTACACATCACATTGTCTAGGATAATATTAAAAAAGTATCCAAATATCCATGAGAATGGAAGTGTCCTCTCCACTAAATGATATTTTTCTCTTGTTGATAGCTGGGGAGATTTTTTACTTATGACTAAATAATTGACAATGTCAACATACTAGGGAGTTTACACAGTTAATGCAAGCATGTGCTCATCAGAGAAGTAGTCATGAATAATGAAATTGACTATATGAGTACTCAACTTAGAGAGAAAATAAGCTACTACATTGGATTTCCTAGGCTTATCCACTATTAGATTTTTGGTGTATGTTAGTGTGAAAAGGGTAATCAATACAAGCTAGTATGTATTATTTATGATTAGAAGGAGTATTCGCTTTACTAAGATAATATGATGTCAAATTCTTGTAACACCATTGAACTAGCCTACTATTGACAACTAGTTTGTTCATTGGACACTTAATGGTTGCATGATCAATATGCACAAGAAATGGGTAGCCTATAATATAAAAGTTGTTAGAGTAATCATGCATTAGCTAATAATTAATTAATATTTAATTGATTACTAAGCTAATTCATTTCATGCACTTAAGATAAATTTAGGAGCATTTTTTTTGTTAACTACAGTGCGCTATTAGTAGAACTTTCCATCTCATCACATATAATGACATCACTTTTCATGATCTAATCCCTTTATCATTTAGGGTTGCTCTTATAAAATACTCTCCCTCATTATATTATCTCTCTCGAAGACTCTTGAAAATTTTCATTAAGTATTTTTTTCTAGTTGAGGATATAACATATTATTGTTTGTAGTTCTCTTGCATGGAGGTTTTTTTGTTTGTTGTTTGATCCTTTGTCTTGTGTTATTCATAATTCTAATATGGTATCAAAGCTAGATTCAGTGAACCCTTTCTACATATTTGATTTTTTTATCAACTAGGATTACAAGAGTAAATTAGGAATATTCATTGCATTTTTGTAATTTTTTGAGTTGAGAAATTTTTTGGTGCATTGTAGTGTGAAAAGGACCTCACATTATGCTTAGGAGGCTGAACAGACAAATTTTGATATTAAATTTGCCTACTTTTGGTGACGGGAGTCTAGGTGGCAATTTTTTACATGAGGGCTTATATGACCCCTGTATGGATTTTTTTTAAAGTGGCCCAAAATATATATATCCCAACATTATACATAGCATTTATATCCATTAGATACATCCCCAAACAACCTTTACTTACTGATCAACGACAACTTATCCATTGGACACTAGGGGCTTTAGCGCCACTGAGTCGTTGGCTACTAGTGGCTTCAACACTATTGATTCATTGGCCACTAGTAGCTTAAGCACCACTAAGCTACCAATGATGACAAGCCCCTCGTTTCTTGCTCAACTGGTGATGGAGGTGGCTCCTTATATATATACATATATAATACAACCCACCTAGGGTCGCATGGGTGACCAATGTCTCTTGAACACACCATAATATTGAGAGGAGGGGTGAATCAGTATACTTCAAAATTCAATCCCAACTACTTCAAAATTCAATCCCAACTAACTACTACTAAAGTTAAGCTATATCAACTAAGAATTCATCCACTTAATGAAAACAAGAGAGAAGACAAGTAACCACACAAGAGCACAAATAACACAAATTTATGTGGAAAACCCCATATGGGAAAAACCACGATGAGAAATATTGCTAGGAACTACTGTCCTAATCCAGCCTCGCAAGTAAAAATAGTTTGCAAATTTTATTGTAGGATACAACCCAAGGAAGAAACTAATCCATAACTTTATTTTAGGGGCTAGAACCCAAGGAAATTACTACTTCCTAATTGAAAGGAAACAACTGAAATATGACTAGTTTATGGCTTCAATCATTGATAGTCATCAATTTTTCTTATTAGGCTTGTAGCGGATCTTGTCACGCTCTACTCATGCACTCATACATCTTCATGCACTTCCTTAATAATCTTCACATATTTGATCTTTAATATATATCATTTATACGCTTGCAGAATACAAATTCAGTCAACCACATACAAGGAATATCAAACTTGTAACATGTCAACCTACATCTTCATTGGCAGTATACAAAAATGATAATACATTATTTACAAATCTTCCAAAGGATTCAACCTAACTATACAACATCTACAACCACTTCTTAGACTCCGCTCAATTATAAAATTGTGGTGCACATCACCAACATACTCAAGTCGACCATAACAAAAAATATATCTTCACAAATTGACTTGAAACAACTGTGTGACATTGGAAACAAGAAAGATCTACATGCACTTCAAACTTGAGATACTTTGAGATATGTAAAATGTATACACAAACTCATACAACTGATTTGTACAATCTTCGACTAGTGCAAATAGTCAAACATATGTTTTGTAGAAGAATAGGCATCTAAAATCAATTGTGACACGTTATTGATAAACTGAACTTGTATAGCACTAAACCACTTGAATCTTCAATGTAGCATACATTGGATATATCTAAGAATTTCCACAAAACCACATGGCCAATACTTCACTTTCGAAGGAATTTGGAGCATTCCAACAAACCTTCATCATCACTTTACTCTATCAAAGCACAAAACGGAACTCTATCACTTATATCGTCCATTATATAAATTATAATGACTTGAAACCTTGGATATAACACCTTCATATTTCAATAAACTTATCTTTAGATCCATAAGACTAAATATTTATCTGTAGAATGATGTAGACCAAAACACTGTGTCATTTCCTTAGGATATGTATTGTGAAAGCCTTAGACACAACTCCTGCAACTATCCTCTAAGTGTGATACACCAAACTGGAAAGATATCAATGTAGGCATACTGAAAACATATTAGAACATTTGTACCCACCTTCACATCACACTTAGACACCAATTTGATCACCACTCTTCCATATAATGCAATGTTAACATGTACCAACTGATATCTTTGCACATTAACTATCTTCGAAGCATATACAATCTTCAACACCACTTTTGACATCAATGACAACTAAGCTTATCAAGCTGCAATTATCCCCCCCTTTGTCATTGATGGAAAAACCAAAAATGATGTGCACAAACACTCCCCCTTTGATGCACATATCTCTCTCCCCCCCTTTAACATCAAGGGAAAAGGGCAATCAAAACTTTCTCTCTACAAGAAAAAATTCTACAATCTCCCTCTTAATCTATACAAATTTTACCCCCTTTGGGATGAATTTTGATTACTTCATCAACCAAATTATCCTGATATCTACTCTGCATATATATACAACAACAAAAAGAAATATATATTCCATAAAAAATTAACCACAACTCACTTTGATGGTAGAATACCCTTGTAGATGGACTTGAGTTGAACTAGGTTGCTATCCCATTGTTTCTTAGCAATAGTCAGGGTTTGAACTTGACAATTCATCAACACATATGTATCTTATGCTTCCTCCAAAGAGGATGGTGCCTTGAATTTTTTAACTACCCCATTAGCTTATGTTAAGAGTCTAGTGAGTGAGACCAACCTAAGGCTCACTACTTCTCTCAATTTTTTTACCTAAATTTTGAATTGCCCCCTTTGATCTTGCAATTGTTGTACCTAGGAGTGAATAATTTCTACCTGTGCCCTAATGGCACCGTCACTATCTTGTACTAGATCATATATTGTATCTACATTAGTGATATGTGTTTCAATTGCACTTACCTAATCCTTAATGCTCTTGGTAGTTGCTAGCCATTTCAAACAAAAAACATATAACACTCTAGCTTCCTCACTTGGTCAATGCATTTCCACACTTCCCAGAGGCATCATTCAATCACTTTTCATTCAACTTTTGTTCTACCTTCTCCGAATGAAATGAGTAAGTCTCAAAAGACTTCATTAATTTCTTCATCTTCTATGTTGGGGAAAAAATGTTCTACCTTCTCCGAATGAAATGAGTAAGTCTCAAAAGACTTCATTAATTTCTTCATCTTCTATGTTGGGGAAAAAATGTATCTCTTTTGGCTTCTAAAACATTCTCATCCAACACCTTCATGGCTTCTTCTAACACTCCAGCATTCTCCACCTATTGCTATAGCAACTCTTGTCTTGTTGTGGAGTGGAGCATGTCACCAAGCTTCAACTTGTGTAGGGGATACATTCCAAACAGATTAACCTATCCATCAAAAGTAGGAACATGTAGAAATTGAGATACCACTGGATGTATATACATTTCTTGAGCCAAAAATTTATTTATTGAGTCTACCAGAGAAGAGTACGATTTGTCTAAACTTTCTTCTTCAACATCCTTCTCCATTTCTTTGTCCTTCTCCTTTTACTTCCCCATTTCCATCTCTTTATCTTTTTCCTTTTCCATATCCATACCAGATACATATTTCTCTTCATGCATACCAGAGACACCTTCTCCTTTTGCTAACCAAAAATAACCTATTCTTCCTACTGGTCAAAGACAACTTGCACATTTGTATCAATTGGAGGGATCTCATTAGTAGTTTCATTCTCTTCTAGAGGCACCTATGCAACCACTTGAACTTTAATTTACATTTCATCAATGATCTTATTTGTGATTTCTCTAGTCTTTGACTAAATCTTCCTTTTGATATCATCATTCATAGTCATTAGACGATCTATTCTTCTCTTTGAGTGGAGCACCTTTTCTTTCTTTTGGACTATCTTTTCCTTTTCTTCCTTGGAGATAGAGATCCCAACCTTGTCAATTGCCTACTATATCAATTCATCATCAACCTTGATTACAACATATCTTCTCTACCTCAAAGCCTCATATATGTTTTCCAGAGCTTTATCAACAATATCATTGAAAAAATGTTGATTTTCCAAAGCTTTATCAACAATGTCATTGAAAAAAAAAATTTGCTTGAGCATGTATTCAATGATATCCTTTTCAATTGTCTTCTTGTCTTCCAAAGGAACATCCAGATGTAATTTCATTGTATCATTCAACAACCCAGAGCTAACAATACCATTCAAAATAGCACCAAAATATATGTGCAAAAAAGACTAGTAACTACCCTAATTGCTTCTTTAGTTATCATGTAGAGCTTATATAACCAAATGAATTCTTCATGAATGCGGCTCAAATAATTCTTACCCATTCCTTGCATTTGCAAAAGTATAGAAAATCCTTCTAGATATCCCACCCTTTCATAGCCACATTTGCATACTCTAGCTTGTACACACCATTCTCATTAGGAGGTCATGTCGGACTAACTCAAAGGATGAAGTATGATTAATTTCACTCAAAGGGGCATGGATGTAAAGTATTACATCTTCATAGTATACAACATCTGCTAGAACCTTTGAAAATGCATTGTATTTGTCAACCTTCATTGCCTTGAATGGAAACTTCTTGTATTTAGGCTTGGGTTTCTCCACCACATCAATCACCTGAGGTGTCACCATTGATATTTCTTCAAAAATATACAAACACTACTGCTAGGGTTTTGCATAGATATCTTGAAAACCTTTCCTAACTCCTTCGCTTGAAACATAGATAATGTTTTGACTGAAGAGATTATTCCTACTCGTGACAATTTGAGGAAGGATCATGTGGAGTATGTGCAATGGGAAAATGGTAATACAAAAATCAAGGAAGTAGGTACTAGAATGTATGGAATAAAAAATGAATCTACTCTAAAAACAATTGAAAAGAAGCAAACTAGAGTGAGTGAGATAGATAATGTATTGACTGAAGAGATCCTTCGCGCTCTTGAGAAGTTGAGGAAGGTGTGTGTGCAATATGTGCAATGGGAAAATGGAAATGCAGAACTTGAGGAACATGTACTAGAAAGTATGTAATGAAAAAGGAATCTCCTCTACAAACACTTGAAAATAAGTAGACCAAAGTGAATGAGATAGATAATGTTTTTATTGAATAAATTATTCTTTCTCTTAACAAGTTGAGGAAGGAGCATGTGCAATATGTGCAATGGAAAAATGGAAATGCAAAACTCAAGGAAAAATGTACTAAAATGTATGGAATGAAAAAGCAATCTACTCTAAAAACACTTGAAAAGAAGTAGACCAAAGTGAGTGAGATAGATAATTTATTAATTGAAGAGATCCTTCATGCTCTTGAGAAGTTGAAGAAGGTGCATGTGTAGTATGTGCAATGGGAAAATGGAAATGTAGAGCTCAAGCAATAGGTACTATAAGTATGTAATGAAAAAGGAATATGCTCTAAAAATACTTGAAAAGAAGCACGCCAAAGTGAATGAGCTAGATAATTATTTGACTGAAGAGATTATTTAGGTTCTTTTAACAAATTGAGGAAGTTGTGTGTGTATTATGTGCAATGGGAAAATGAAAATGCAAAATTGGAGGTAGCGGGTACTAGAATGTATGGAATGAAAAAGGAATCTACTCTAAAAATACTTGAAAAGAAGCATACTAGAGTGAGAGAGAGAGAGATAATGTATTGACTAAAGACATTCTTTGTACTCTTGAGAAGTTGAGGAAGGTGCATGTGCATGTGCATTATATTCAATGGTAAAATGGAAATTTAGAACTCAAGTATCAGGTACTAGAAATTATGTAATGTAAAAGGAATTTGATCTAAAAACACTTGAAAAGAAGTAGACAAAAGTGAATGAGATAGACAATGTATTGACTAAGGAGATTCTTACTACTCTTGAGAAGTTGAGGAAGAAGCGTGTGCAGTATGTGCAATGGGTAAATGACAATAAAAAACTAGAGGTAACGAGTACTAGAATGTATGGAATGAAAAAAGGAATCTTCCCTAAAATTACTTGAAAGGAAGCATACTAGAGTGAGTGAGATAGATAATGTATTGACTGAAGAGATTCTTTGGGATCTTAAGAAATTGAGGAAGGTGTGTGTGTAGTATGTGCAATGGGAAAATTTCAATGTAAAACTTTTGCAATAAGTACTACAAAGTATGTAATGTAAAAGGAATTTTCTCTAAAAACACTTGAAAAGAATCAAAACAAAGTGAACGAGATAGATAATGTATTGACTAAGTAGATTCTTCCCACTCTTGAGAAGTTGAGGAAGGAGCATGTGCAATATGTGTAATGGTCAAATGACAATGTAAAAGTGGATAAACTCAAAAGGTTTTGCATTGCATATGAATTTTTGCAAGAAAAGAAAGTGATATGATACTATAAGTGGAGCTAAACAAATGAATTCAAACATTCTTGAACTTAAGAATTCCATGGAAGAAATACAATTGGAAATAGATGATAAGGAAAAGGAAAAATCATATCTAAGTGCAAAAAAAGAGAATCAATTGGGTGGAAACATGAAAGTCTTATCTAAAAATGTAGATAATTTTTGTAAAGAACTTGTTAAAAGAAACATTTGCATTCTCTAATCATAAAGAAACTCTCAAAGGTGGGAAAAAAGTGGCTGCAAAGCGACATAAAACTATTCAAGACATTGAAAACTCTATCCAAGAAAGGGAAGTTGTTTTAAAGGTTTATGAGGGGGAAACTGATCTAAAGCTTAAAGATTGGTTAGTGACCCCTCATGTTAATTTGGTTATTTTTATGTACCCCCCACCTACAACTCCTCCCCATGCTCTCCACCCTTTAACTTTGAACATACAAAATGAAATAATTAACAACCCACAGTGTGTTTTCTAATTTGCAAATATTCAGTGCATTTATTTTACCATCATATGAGGTTCACTTGAAACATAATTTTTAGTCTACCTAAGAATTGTGATAAATTTTGAAGGTTCTTTTCATTTCATTTGTACTATATAAATAAAAAAGGTTTTCATTATAGTCATATTGTCTATGTATAATTGGAGGTTGGAAAACACTAGGAGTTATGAAACCTGCAACCCACAAACTATCGTAAAACCCTCTACACATAACAACCCAATTGGTTGGTCACCCCTCATCTCAATATAGTTAGTTTTATGCATCCTCCACCTGCAAATCCTCCTTGAACTCTCAACCCTTGAGCTTTGAACAAGCAGAATGAAATAACTCACAACCCACTATGTTTTCTAACCTTCCTATATTTTAATGATACGAGGAAATCAAAATGCAATTCTTACTGTAAGTAGTAGTTGTGGTAAATTTTGAAGGTTCCTTTCATTACATTCATACTATCTAAATAAAAAAAGGTATTTGTTAGAATAATACTATCTATGAATAATTGAAGGTTGGAAAACATTAGGAGTTATGAACCTGCAACCCACAAACTATTGTAAAACCCTTTACATGTAACAACCCAATTGGTTTGTCACCCCTTAGCTCAATTTGGTTAGTTTTGTGTATCCCCCACCTGCAACTCCTTCCCATGCTCTCCACCCATTAACTTTGAATATACAAAACAAAATAACTAATAAACCACATTGTGTTTTCCAACCTGCAATTATTCTATGAATTTATTTTACCATCACATAAGGAAATTGAAACACAATTTTACTCTAAGTAACAGCTCTTATAAATTTTGAAGGTTGCTTACATTGTGCGTTCCTATTGTGTAAATAACAAAAGGTTTTAATTGCATCCATACTATTTTGTAAAATTACAAGTTGGAATACACTAGGTGTTATGAAACCTTGCAGCCCACGTATAGTTTTAAAACCCTAAACACAAAAAAATCCAATTGGTAATTCATCCCTCAGCTCAATTTGGTTATTTTTATGTATCCCCCAACAACTACAACTCCCCATACTCTCCACCACTTAGCTTTGGACATACATAATGAAATAACACAAAACCCACTATGTTTTCCTACTTGCAATTATTTTGAGCATTTTTTTCTCAATCATATGAAAAATTGAAATATAATTCTTACTTTGACTAAGAGTTGTTATAAATTTTGAAGGTTCCTTACATTACATTACCCAAATTGTTATGGGAGGGAGAAATAAGTAGCAGATCAACAACCACTTTTCAAAACCCTCGCACGTACCAAACCTTTCTCATTTTGTGTAGTTGAATGTCAACAACCCACATTTTCTCATTATTGGTGCAGGAGCACCTTGCTCACTAGTTGCCTCTAATTGGCAAAATTGTAAAAATTGAACTTTCAAGTGCCAAAGCATGTAAATATTTGTAAAAAGTGATGGAGTGGTCATAAATAATGTAATTATGTCATAAATAGGTCATTAGGAGGTCAAAATGAGGAGAAAAGTAAAATTTAAAAAATTGTAAAGTTGCTAAATTGTAAAAAGGAGAAAATATCAAAAAAAATGCACAAAATCAGGAAGATGAAAGGTCAAGAGGTAGTTTTAGGAAGTTGCATTCGATGAAGGAAGATGAAAAGAAATTAATGGATTGGAAACATCTATTTAAGCATTGTAAAGGTGAGCATTGAGCAGTAGTTTTGTACTCTTGAACAAATTTGAATAAAAAGGATACCCTACTCTGCCAAAACAAAGTTTTATTGTTAAGATTTTGTACGGCTTGACTTGAAAAACAAGACCTAGATTATTATTGTGGGTGAAAATTTAGTGAGTTTTCTTTCTTTAAAATCTATTTTGGAGGGATTTCTAGTTGAATATATCATATGTTAGTGTCATCTTGTGTAAATTTGTCTGAAAAAATCAAAATAGTGATTTAAGAGTCATCTAGGGGGTTCAATCCACCATCCCACCAAGCTTAGTAGAATGGTGGGATGGGATTTATAGGGTTTTTTGGGTGAGTTTAGTATATGTGTGTATGGGCAGATACAGGGAAGGTGATATTACAAAGTTTTGATGCTGCTCCTGATAAATTTTTGTGTTTTTATACAATAAAAGGTCTCTACAGACTAGGATTTTGAAGGATTACGATGTTGGAGGCTAAAAGATTGTTCCTAAAGCTTTTGCAGACATTTCTTGACATGTTTGACATGGTGGAAAGGTATCATGATTTTTGTAAAGGTTACTTTCAAGAAACCCTCACTGTTTTTGTATTATTTAGCCTACAAACAAAGGTTTTGAAGATCAGCGAATATTAGTGCCTTTATCTTCCTAAAAGCTAATAAATCTTGAGTTTTGAAACTGGTTAAAGGACTGTTTCTAGACATTTGATGTTTTGGTGAGGTTTAAAGACTACTTTATTTTCAATTTAGGCCTAATTTGTAGCCTTTTCCAGCATACAGTCTAAGGATCTGGTGATTTCTTTAGAACTAACTGCTAAAATCTTTTTTTATGTTGATGTTGACAATAATGTGCCTCTGAAGGTTTATTTGGTTATGGGAAAACAAATTGGGTTTTTGGATTTAAACCCGATTAGAGTATGGAGACCTAATTGTTATTTAGTGCTTTGATTGCATGGTAAGTAGAAGACTGTGAAAATAGAGCAATAAGTAGTTGGTTATGTTTTTTCTTGCCTTGGTAACATTGAGAAAGTTGTTTAAATTCTATTGTAAAGGTTTTGGAGATAGTTTAATCTTTTTCTTTGAGGTTGTGAGCAAAGATGACTTTATGTGCAAGATGATGCCTTGATTGCAAAAATCAGAGATTATGATAGAACAGTGTTATGAGAGTAAGTTCTTGGTTTGTTTTAGTTGTAATCATGATGTTTACAGTGATTTGGATGTTTAGTGACAGTCAAATAGTAAGAAAGAATGATTTATTGATATTTTTCCTTGGAAAGTGAGATGTATTGAGGAGTCAATAAGTGAATGTTGGAGTATTGATTGGTTCAATGAATTTGATTAGGTTTTTGTGTTAATTTCAGTGAAATAGATACTGATAATGGTCTGGATTATGATTTTGGTGAAATTGGAATACTGACTTGATGCCTTGAAGCTTTGTAGAATGAAGAAAGAAGTGGAATTGTGTATGGATTTGGTGAAATAATAAAGAATTCTTGGTGTTTGGTATTTGATCTTCTCCATGTGAAGTTTGGGTTAGAAGTACCCTATGAGAAATGATGTTGATAGATTCTCTTGCATCAATTATGCAAGGCCACATCACTCAAGTTTTGAACATGAAATCCTTAGATATTTTTGATGCTTGAGGAGACAACGGGTACTAGAATGAATGAAATGAAAATGAATCTTCTCTAAAAAACACTTGAAAAAAATCAAATCAAAGTGAATGAGATATATAATGTATTGACTGAAGATATTATTCTTGCTCTTGGAAAGTTGAGGAAGGATCCTGTGTAGTATGTGCAATGAGAAAATGATAATGCAAATCTAGAGGCAATAGGTTGTAGAATGTATGAAATGAAAAAGGAATATGATCTAAAAACACTTGGAAAGAAACAGACCAAAGTGAATGAGAGAAATAATGTATCGATTAAAGAAATTCTTCCTTCTCTTGAGAAATTGAGGAACATGCATGTGTAGTATGTGCAATTGGAAAATGGCAATACAGAACTTGAGCAACAAGCACTAGAAAGTATGTAATAAAAAAGGAATCTGATCTACAAACACTTGAAAATAAGTAGACCAAAGTGAATGAGATAATGTTTTGACTGAAGAGATTATTCCTACTCTTGAAGAGTTGAGGAAGGAGCATGTATAGTATGTGCAATGGGAAAATGGCAAAGCAAAAATCAAGGAAGTAGGTACTAGAATGTATGGAATGAAAAAGGAATCTACTCTAAAACCACTTGAAAAGAAGAATACCACAATGAGTGAGATAGATAATGTTCTGATTGAAGAGATCCTTCATGCTCTTGAGAAGTTGAGGAAGGTGCATGTGTAGTATGTTCAATGGGAAAATGGTAATGTAGAACTCGAGCAATAGGTACTAGAAAGCATGTAGTGAAAAATGAATCTGCTCTACAAAGACTTGAAAAGAAGCAGACCAAAGTGAATGAG
The DNA here is from genome assembly GCA_007258455.2 of Sequoia sempervirens. Lineage (NCBI taxonomy): Eukaryota > Viridiplantae > Streptophyta > Pinopsida > Cupressales > Cupressaceae > Sequoia > Sequoia sempervirens. Next base: position 17,893 of record VDFB02342871.1, read on the forward strand.
ATAGATAATGCTTTGACTAAAGAGATTATTATTTATCTTGATAAGTTGAGGAAGGAGCATGTGTAGTATGTGTAATGGGAAAATGAAAATACAAAACTCAAGGCCCAACATGTACTATAGTATGTAATGAAAAAGGAATCTAATCTAGAAACACTTGACAAGAAGCATACCAAAGTGAGTGAGATAGATAATTTATTGATTGAAGATATCCTTTGTGCTCTTGAGAAGTTGAGGAAGGTGCATGTGTAGTAGGTGCAATGGGAAAATGGAAATGTAGAACTCAAGCAGCAAGTACTAAAAAGTATTTAATGAAAAAGGAATCTACTCTAAAAACACTTGAAAAGAAATACACCAAATTGAATGAGCTAGATAATTTTTTTATTGAAGAGATTATTCCTACTCTTGATAAGTTGAGGAAGGTGTGTGTGTAGTATGTGAAATGGTCAAATGTCAATGCAAGATTGGAGGTAGTAGGTACTTCAATGTATGGAATGAAAAATGAATATACTCTAAAAATACTTGAAAAGAAGCATACTAGAGTGAGATACATAGATAATGTATTGATTGAAGAGATTATTTGTACTCTTGAGAAGTTAAGGAAGTTGCATGTGTTGTATGTGCAATTGGAAAATGTAAATTCAAAACTCGAGTAGCATGTACTAGAAAGTATGTAATGAAAAAGGAATCTAATCTAAAAACACTTGAAAATAAGAAAACTAAATTGAATGAGATAGATAATGTATTGACTAAGGAGATTCTTCCTACTCTTGAGAAGTTGAGGAAGGAGTGTACGTGTAGTATGTGCAATAAGTAAATGGAAATACAAAACTAGAGGCAATTGGTACTAGAATGTATGGAATGAAAAGGAATCTACTCTAAAAATACTTGAAAAGAAGCATACTAGAGTGAGTGAGATAGATAATTTATTGGTTGAAGATATTCTTCAAGCTTTTGAGAAGTTGAGGAAGATGTGTGTGTAGTATGTGCAATGAGAAAATGGCAATGTAGAACTCGAGCAACATGTACTAGAAAGTATGTAATGGAAAAGGAATCTCCTCTAAAAACACTTGAAAAGAAGTAGACCAAAGTGAATGAGATAGATAATGTATTGACTGAAGAGATTCTTCTTGCCCTTGAGAAGTTGAGAAAGGAGCGTGTGCAATATGTGCACTGTGCAAGTGGCAATGCAAAAATGGAGGAAATAAGTACTAGAATTTATAAAATGGAAAAGGAATATGCTCTAAAAACACTTGAAAAGAAGTACATCAAAGTGAATGAGATATATAATGTTTTGACTCAAGAGATTCTTCCTACTCTTGAGAAGTTGAGGAAGGTGCATGTGCAGTATGTGCAATGGGAAAATGGCAATCAAGAAGTGAATAAACTTAAGAGGTTTTGTATTGCACAAGAATTTGTGCAGGAAAAGAAAGTGAGAGATGATGTTATAAGTGGAGTTGGAAAAATTAATTCAAATATTCTTGAACTTAAGAATTCCATGAAACAAATAAATCTAGTAATAGATGATAAGGAAAAAGCAATATCAAATGTAAGTGCGGAAAAAGAGACTTAGTTGGGTGGAGACATGAAAGTATTATGTAAAGGTAGATAAGTTTTGTAAAGAATTAGTTAAAAGAAACATATACATTCTATAATCAGAAAGACACTCCCAAAGCTGAGCAAAAAGTGGTTGGAAAGCTAAATAAAATTATTGAAGACATTCAAAACTATATCCAACAAATGGATGCTCTTTGTCATGCCCAAAAAAAAATGCCAAGAAAACCTAACAATTTTTTTTTTGCAACACATTAATTAACATGGAAGCTATAGCTCTAGCAGCCAACACAATCTCAAATGGTTTGTTTAGTAACCCTATCACCGTCTGATAGTTCAGACACTACTCTTAATATTACTAGTAAGTTGATTATTAAATTTAATGTTATCCTTGAGTCCTAAGGATTCATTTCATTGATGTACACAACGTGTTTATTTGATTATAATGTGGCTAAGATTGAACGAATGTTTAATAAATAACTTTGGTTATGCCAAAGGTTTCCATCCTAAATTGAAATTAAATGGCATTCAATTGTCCCACCATGCATTTTGCTATTAATGTCATCTTCAACAAAGGATGTATGAACTTACATGGATATTAATCTTATAGGTATTTAATACCACCCCTCTATATTTGCACTAATAATAACTATAATCTTTGGGTGATGTTAATATTTAATTAGTGATTCACATCATTTATTTCCTTACTCATTCACCATATTAGTAACATTGTTACAAGTTATAATATTAATTAATTAATTTTATTACTTTTATTATTATCTTTATATAGGTAATACCTTTAGCTCCAACTCAAATTTATTTGTAGCTTATTAGCAAAGTGGCATTAATGCTTTACTTTCATTATTAACAAAGTTAGATTGTAATCAGTATTAATTTTAACTTTGTGGATAAATGTTCTATCATTTTACATTAATATCGTTTTTTTTTTACCCGCTAATAATGTTAGATTATAAGCAACACTATTATTATTATTTCACTTCTCTAGTTAGTAGCAAGATTATTTCCATTATACCAAGGCGTTAATTTAATATCAACTTTGTTATTTAATCATATATTAGCAATATTACAATTACCCTCATTATTTAGTATGATAATATCAATAATTGGTATTTATCTTTTCGACCTTGATATTACCTTCTCTACTAAAAGATTTAACAAACAAAAATAATGTCATGCATTTGGTATGCAATCATCATCAATATCAATAAATCACATAAATATTAATGTTGCCCCACTAATTCTTAAGATATTGTCATACTTATTCCTAGATACACCTTAATCACAAGTATTAATATTTAATAACAACTTACCAAGAACATATGAATATTTAAGATTGAAATTGTTTTCATGAATAAAATTTATCATAATTTGTGATATCAAATTGATACTAAAAAAAAAACATTAATAAATTAACATAAATTAACATCCTATTAAATTAATTAATGAAATTATTAACAAATTATCTAATATTAACAGTTTGCTAACTTTATTAATATTTTAGTAACTTTTCTAAGAAAATTACTAGAAGATTTGGACAGATTCCCTTAAATGGACACAAAAATCTACTTAGAAGAATTTTCCAAACTTTAATTTCTTTATAAAATAAAATGACAATTTTATATCACTAATTTGTCTTATATGAATTCTTTTTTTTCTTTAAAAAGAACAAAAAGGTCGGCAGATTACCTTAAAGAATGTTAGAAAGCATAAAGTGAAGATAATTTAATCCTTAAGAATTCCCACGAATGTTTCAAGTTGATAAGGCATATACTTTATTCTCATGTTCCGAGAGTCTTCACTTATTGATTTTTATTTTATTTTTGACTTGGATGTTACCTTTCTAAAACATGATTCTATTGGGGAGTGGATGGAGATGAATAACGAAATTGAGAAGGGATTTATTTCGTGCATTATTACGGAAATCGGAGGCGATCAAATTTAATTTAATGAAACTTATACGACCATTTTGAATGTATCTCACCACCTAATATAATAACACCGTCAATGACTAAAGATAGGAAGGCAACAGAGCGCCTAAATTGGTCATGGAAATAAGGTAGGTTTATTAATTATCGAACGCTATTCTTCTTCAAAAGAACAACAGATTGAAGGCGTAAGGCGATGTTGGTCGCTTGAAAATGCTCAACGGGAGGAAGCAACAATGAAGTCTGCGTAAGGTGATTTTCAAATTTAATGTTATGATTACATTGCTTTTGGACACCGAGGCATAAGGGAGGTGGCAGTCGGCAAAGAAATGAATGCCGACAACAGAAGCTTCAAGGGGCCGTATGGAGTAAAGACAATGGTCAAAAGAAATGAACGAGCGCCCATGGAGGAGCTCGGGAACTGCAGAAATGAATTCTTGACAGTCTGTCAAAAAGAATTACAACACTGTTAAATCAAAGCTTCTTCTGCATGCCCATGAAGTGTCCATACTTTTCGATTGATAATAGATTGGATACGCGTGCATGAATTACGAGCGGTAAATATGGTGGAGTTTTAATAGACATGAATGTACGGTGTCCTTTGGGAAGGTGAAATGGACAATGGTCGACGCACATGAATTTGCAACATTCCATTGCTGACACTAGACAGACCCTTGTTGAAACCAGACAGACATTTCAATTTATACAACAATATATCTATAGCTACTAAAATGTTACCATGCTGGAAATTATTATTAGGACATGAAACGACTATACACTCCATATGAATTTTAATTTCCTATTATCTATAATGCATGTTAAGATGTTACCATATCTATAGGGTTACATAACTGGAACGACTCATGAGTGGCACAATGGACTAGGAGGAGAATAAGTAAATAGATCACAGGTTCCTCTTCTGGAGTAGTACGATCTACATTCCTATCGATAGCCTTCCTTAATCCAGCCATACTATGACTTGACCTTATTTTATATATATATACTTTTTGTTGGATTTAACATGCCATATGACAAGGCCGTAACTGCTAAGGTATTGATTAGCTGGAAAAACTGGGCTCAAAGCACGGTGATCAGAAACCACAGGCTTGTACTGTAAAGAAAATTTAATGAACGTCAGAATCCCCAGCATACGTCAATTCTAACCTATACGCCTCCCTTCATAGCTGCGTGGGAGAACGAAGGAAGGGTGCAGTGAAACTGGCTTCTTTTAGATCAGAAATTAATTTATTTTATTATTTTCTTTAGTCGTCTTCTTCTTTTTATTTATTTATTCTTTTGGGTCTCGTTTCCATTTTATACTGCTCCTCACAGCTTCAAACCCTAACGTCTTTTATTCCAGTTTCTTTCTTTTTGTTTTGTTGTTGCAGGTGCGAGGAACTTGGGTGGAGGATTAGCATTCTTATTACCAACAAGGGATCATTGAGCAAGAAGACTGCTACTCTCTTTTTTTTTCTTTTTTTTTATTCCTTTATTATTGGCTAGCATGCAGTTTCAACTCTGCAACCTTATTTCCAGTATTTTCCTTTCATTGTTTCATATATATATATATATAACCTATAAACCAACAGTAGTTATTGTAGCTCTTTTATTCCAATTGAGATAAAGTTCTCTTACCGTAAGTTCACATTTTGTGACCATATTCATCTTGAATGTAAATATATTTCCTTGAACAAGACTGTTTGGAATGCATATAATTTTTACAGTATATAACTACAATGAAATAGGTTAAATAGACTTACTTTCATCTTTATTTCCAAGAACATATTCTTCCTACTGTGTTTTAAGCTAACTTGATATATAACAATAGATTTTATTTATTTATTTTTTTCTTGCTTTCCTAATGATAGAAGAAACTAACCATTTTCATCCAAATATATGTTGTCTATTTATAAATACAAGGGAATATACAGCCATGCATCTAAAACTTGATAATAGACTTCATGTATCTTAAGGAAGGTATTTTACTACCAATTCACAAGGCTTCCATATTTTCTTCATTGTAACAACACATAAAGATTTCAATACCACACTCATTCATTAGGCATATAATGGGAAACACACAAAGGAATAAGGCTCTCTCTTTCCAAATTTTATTCCATGTTACAACAATCACTAACAATCACTAGCTTCACATATTACAACTAGTTTTAAGAAATGCAATGAAAGTCACACAACTGATTAAGGCTTGCTCTCCACCCTACCGTAATGGCGTCATGGAGCCTCGTGGGCTCTAGCCATACCCCCGAGCAAGGAATTTCATTTTAAGCTCCACGATGATAAATGGAGTCCTTTCTCATTTTTACAAAGGGATGAAACTAACATAGCACCAATTTCATGCATCTAGGTTCTCTACTTTCTATTTTCAAACATAATCCATACATTGTCACCTTCTTACAACCAATAAACAAGTGTAAATGGAAATAGGAAGAACTTATATTTTTTTCTTCTAGAAGAAGGGACTGATCTCTTGTGACTGTCTTCCTCTCCAAGACAATCCATCTTGCTCACTATCCTTTCAAAGAGGTGGAACCCTCCTCTTCTCATCCTTTCTTTTTATCTCAACTTGAGTTCTCCAAAAGGAGAAGTGGGCAATGCCCAAATATTCCATCTTCTTGAGATATATAGGGATCCTCCAAACCTACACTCTTTCCCACAAGTTCTCACACATGTGTGAGTCTTGTGCCAATTCCAAGAACTTTTGGGGAGTAGGAGGTTGAGAGTGACAAGTCACTCTTCCCAAGCCCCAACACTTTTTGAATTTGTCACATTCATGAATGTGGACTTTTGAGGGGTCTTTTCACACTCCAAGGACAAGTTCACATGTGTCAAAAAGGTTCCAAACCCATAGGTATAGGTCCTAGGGGTCTATTCTTGTTCAAAAACCAAGGAAATTGATTCAATAATCCCTTTTCAAAACTCACACAAAAATTCATACGAATTTTGATCCTAACCAAGGGCTCCAACCCCAACCAAACTCACATCACATATCCTACAATTGGATTCTACTCAAACATAATCACCTAATCAATAATAAAACCCCAAGCCCTTCTAAGTCAAATAGGGCTACACTTAGAACTTCCCAAAGATGTATTTGATTTGATTCCAATATTTATCTATCCTCCTATTTGCATATTCGATTCCTGCACATTACCAAGGTCAGTATGATTAAATCATATATATCTTCATATTACTAGCTAATCCAATTCACTTAATTTTCACTCATGAACTATTTACTCATTAATACATCAAATGAACCTAACGATTCAATTTTCATTATAATAAAAGGAAATACACACTTAATCCAATACAAGAATATAGTCAATGAAATAGTCACTCCATTTTTTTTTTACCACCTTAGTAATTCATTTTAAACTCCTATAACATTAACGATGAACCATTTTAATATGCCAAATAACCAACTCTTTCAAGTTATATCCAACAATTCACATTAGCATCTATCATAATTAAATCAAGGTTAATGCCCATGAATCCTAAAAAGAGTTTTATCATTCATTTCATCATAATTATCATCTAACTACTTGTTTGATTGAAATAAAATGGGGGATACGAAATGAGGTCTTACATACATAGTAGCATAAGCAAGAATAGTATCAAATAATCACACTATTTGTCATCCATAATACATCTTACCATCTATTTAGGATCACATAAAACATATTAGGGCTTTACTAATCACATGCAAGGTGGGGCCTTACACTCTTGTCCTAAGGAATGATGAGGGAGCAACTGATCTAAAGATTAATGTAAAAGATATGAAAAAAAAGTTAGAAGATCATGAAAAGGAATAACAAAGGGTTTTAACAAGAGTAGTGGGGATGAGGAAAAACATCTCGATGATCAATTTGTATATACAAAAGCAATAGTTGGAAGTGTTGAATGTGAAGCAAAACAACTTAAGACTAAAATTAACCAATTAGAAAAGGAATTAAAAGATAAGAAGAAGATTTCATCATCAAAAGAAAATGAGCTCAATGTTGTTCAAAGATAGATGCAATCTAGAAGATAAGAAGTTGAGAAAACAAAGACAACAATGGAAGGTGTTGCTTATGAAGAAGTGCACATGGAGACATTAGAAAATGAGTGTTTCCAAGAATTTGACATAGTTCAGAAGTTAAAGGCTGATATCAGGCTCCTCGAGGCTCAATTAGGAAATGTTCAATTTATCTATAATGATCATGTAAAGTATTTTGACAGATCAAAAGTCAAAGGTGTTATTGAAAAACTTATTAAAGTTAAAGAAGCCTCGACAATAACTACATTAGAGTTGTTGCAGGAGGGAAGTTATGTAATGTGGCAATGGATATAGAATAAACAATAAATTGCTACTTCAAATAGGACATCTATGAAGAAGAGTAATGATTATCCCTTTAAACCAAATCCAAGCCAATACCATTTCGTCAAGAACTCAAGAATCAACAGCCAAATTGGTGGGCAATGGAAACATAAGGCTATCACTATCTATTGTTGCACATGAAAATGAAATTGAAGAAGCTATGGTATTTGTATTTTGTAGTACATTTTTTGCAACCATTCAAATGCTACAAAGGAGATTCCTTTTCATAGAGATATACAATCTTCGATTGTAACTCTTGAAGGGGGATTTTTCAGCCAAGTGGTCTTCTTATTGGTGGAAGTCACAAGGGAGGAGGTGAGTTGTTAAGGTGGCCTTATGAATTGTCTAAGGCAAAGTCTTAGCTTTTTATTCATCAAAACAAGCTAGCAAGAATTGTAGAAATTCCAACATTGTTGCCATTGGAAAATAAGTTTTCATATTTAAAATCTCAGCTAGAGATGAAGTCCTAAGATCATTCTCTTTTTGAAAATAGAGCTCAACAAAATGAGCACCATACATTGACTCAATTGGTTTTTGGAATGGAAAAGGAGCTAGAAATGTCCAAGATAGAAGTGTTAACAAAAGATGAACTTCACATTTCTTGAATTGTTGCCCTTCAAAAGGTAATGGAAGATTACAATTTCATTTTAAATATTAATATTTATAAAATGTTAGAATTAAAAAATGAAAGGTAAAAATTTCCATATTCTATGTAGAATTGGAGGTTTCTTTAGTAACTAATTTTTAATAACTAGTTATGCTTTCAGAATAAGGAGTCTCTACGATGCGAGGGGAATATTCAGTTTTAGGAAAAGGGAGCGGTAGCTAGGATTTTCAAGCATGGCCTTTGTACAAAGAGAAGGGAGAAGTCTATGAACTTCCATTATATTGATTAAATGAGGAGATGTTTGGAATGTGTGCAGGTTTCATAAAATCATCTACTGACAACCCACATTGTGTTTTCCAACTTGCAATTATTCTGTGCATTTATTTTACCATCATATGAGGAAATTGAAACACAATTTTTAGTCTACCTAATACTTGTTATAAATTTTGAAGGTGCCTTTCATTACATTTGTACTATCTAAATAACAAAAGGTTTTCATTACAACCATACTGTCTATATAATTGGAGGTTGGAAAACAATGGGTGTTATAAAACCTGCAACCAACATATTGTTGTAAAACCCTCTACACATAACAACCCAATCAATTGGTCATCTCTCAGCTTAATTTGGTTATTTTTATGCATCCCCCACCTACAACTCTTCCCCATGCTCTCCACCCTTTAAATTTGAACATTCATTTGACGAAATGACTAACAACCCACATTGTGTTTTCCAACCTGTAATTATTCGGTGCATTTATTTTACCATCATATGAGGAAATTGAAACATAACTTTATTCTACCTAAGACTTGTGATAAATTTTGAAGGTGTCTTTCATTACATTCATACTCTCTAAATAACAAAAGGTTTTCATTACAATAATACTATCTATGTATAATTGTAGGTTGGAAAATATTGGGTGTTGTGCATGTGTCAAAATGTGTGGAGGGGTATTCTAATGTCAACACAAACCTTAATGAGATGGTTTACATTCAAAGTTTGAAGCAAGTAAAACTAATTCTATTCGTAATACATTCAAATCTTTCAAATACGTATCATTGTCCTCTATTTCTAGGGATTTATTAAACTGTTTGGCCCTCATATTTCTATGGGCACAAAGGTTGTTAAAATGACTACCTAGAAAATGAGATTTGATGCTTAATATAAAAGATAAGATGATTTCTATGTGCAAATGTGTGTTGGAATGATTAGTGGTATGCTTCTAAATGAAACAAAACGATGGAAAGGATAATGGATGCAAAGATAAACGAAGGATGATTTTGATGATAGATGAACAAGTGGAGATGAGTGAGATGATATGAAACTATAGTAAACTATCCATGATTATGCATATGCTCAAATGCAAACATAAAACAAACTAACCTAAAATTTAACTATGATGCAATGGGGATGATAAAATGTAACTATGAAGAAATTAATTAATCTAAGATGAGAATGCAAAGTAACACATGATATGAAAGCTTAAGTATAAGACTCCATGAAAGCTCCAAGCTCCTACGAAAAACTTGCATTGTAACAATACTCAAAGTGTGGATGAAAAATAACATTATAACACTATTCCAATTTGTATCTCAAAATAGCATTATAACATTACTCAAAAGGTGGATGATAATACAAAGGATAAGGGGTGTATTTATAGATTTTTTCAAACATTTTGTGAGGTGGCACCTATCAATGGTTCAAATTCAAAGGAGACAAGATAGATGGTGGAGATGAAAGGAATTAGGGTGTTGTCCCCTTGACCAAGGACAACATGCCATGTGTGTGAAGAGAATCCCTTGACCAATTGGAAGCATGCCAAATGTATGGGATTCCAAGTGTGTGAAACAAAGACCCATGTGCTCCAAATTTGTTGGAAGTGTGGGGGAATAAAGCCATGTGCTTTTTCTTATTGGTGGAAGTGTCTGAGGATAATTCTAATTAATAATTATGATTATTTATGTTCATGTGACCTTTATGAGGTGGCACAAAAAAAGTTGTAGAAATGTGCTCTAATTCTTAATCAAGATTAGGGAAGATTAATTAAATATACACGTTTAGGGTTTTTTGTTTATTTAATTTAGGAGAATTTGAATTAGGAGAATTAAAAGGAAAGTGAACAATATAAATAAAGTAAGACCTTATTTATATGTAGTTGAAGTATTAATCAAATAGGTTATATTTAATTAATTGAATGTGACGACCCTTTTCAGGTGTATACATTTTTCCCCTCTTTGAAGTGATGTGTTTACACATTACTTCAAAGAAGATTTTGATGTTGATGCCCAGATGATGCGAGATTTTGATGCCCCAGATGATGCAATATTTTTATGCCCCAGACGATGCAAGATTTCGATGCCCCAGGCTTTGAATTTTAAATATTGATGGATATTATGCCCCCTCGAGAGATAAATTGGTGAATATAAGGATGTGAAAATGAAGTGTTGAATGATGTGATAAGTGTTGTGATGATGCAATGATGATCCAATGTCGATTCAGTAAAGGTTTGATGTCAGAGACGATTTATCTCTCAAAATTGAGTTGCAAGCTATTTCTTTGAATAGTGTTGATTAATTACCCCTCCTTTTGGTAAAAATGGGAAATAAATCCCACCATATTTCCCTCCATTTTACCCCTAAAAGGTGAAAATGGTAAAAATGGGATTCATTTTTACATTTTGAGTTTGGAGAAGGTGAAGATTAGAGAGCTTAGAGGAAGATGGTGATCCCATACCACAAGCATCATTTCGAGCGTCTTTGCCAACCTGATCAGTCGGTTGCCTTTGGACCCACAGTATGCTTTACAAGAAACCTCTTTGTTAGTCATTTTCTTGCCATTTAGAAGCATTTTGAATGTCATAGATAGATGGTGTAGCTTATGGGATGTCATTTATGCACTTTCAGGTGATGTTTTTGTCATTTTTGAGTGTTTTTTAGCATGTTTAAGATTTTTGGCGCCTTTGGGGTCCCAAATGGCGCCTCTTGCAAGCTTGAAATTCAAGTTTTCATGTGTTTTAAGAGTTTTGGCACCTTTGGGGTCCCAAATGGCACCTCTTGCAAGGTTGAAATTGATGTTTTTGGTTGGTTTTAGAGTTTTGGCACCTTTGGGGTCCCAAGTGGTGCCTCTTGCAAGGGTGAAAATGCATGTTTTTGGGTGGTTTTAGAGTTTTGGCACCTTTGGGGTCCCAAGTGGCACCTATTGCAAGCTTGGAAATCAAGTTTTTGGCCTCCAACACTGTTTTGGCACCTTTGGTGTCCCAAGTGGTGCCTCTTGCAATCTTGAAAATGGATGTTTTTGGAGTTAAACTTTGTTTTGGCACCTTTGGGATCCCAAGTGGTGCCTCTTGCAAGCTTGGAAAACATGTTTTTGAGATGCAAACTCCATTTTGGCACCTTTGGGGTCCCAAATGGCGCCTCTTGTTGCCTTGGAAAGTTGTCATTCTTGTTGATTTGAGGTGGTTTAGCTTGTCTTTTGACCCATTTTGAGGGGTGTGATTGCGGAAATCCCTCGGGGTGATGTTCACAAGATGTCCTTGAAGTCTATGAGTCATCGGTTTTTCACCTTTTGGATTGATTTCAATCAGATTGTGGTATGTACAGTGTTTGATTGATGTTTTACGTGATGATTTGATCTCATGATAGGCAAGAATCAAATGATAGAACTAGTGTTGTATCGTCCTCATGATAGACGAAGAACGATAATAGGATTGATAGCATATTGTCCTCATGATAGGTGAGGAACGATGGTAGGATTGATAGCAAATCGTCCTCATGATAGGTGAGGAATGATGGTAGGATTGATAGCAGATCATCCTCATGATAGGCAAGGAATGATAGCTTGATTGATAGCAGATCATCCTCATGATAGGCGAGGAATGATAGCTTGATTGATAATAGATCATCCTCATGATAGGCAAGGAACGATAGCTTGATTGATAATAGATCGTCCTCATGATAAGCGAGGAACGATAGTTTGATTGATAGCAGATTGTCCTCATGATAGGCGAGGAATGATGGGTTGATTGAATGAGATGTTGATTGTTCTGATTTGATTTGATTTGAATGACTGCACATTAGCTTGATTGACTGATAATCTTGATTAAACATGACATTGATTGATTGATTTGTGTTCGTGATTAGGGAGATGGAGATGTACTCCAGTCACGGGAGCGATTCCCGAAGACCTGGAACATGGTCTGTTGATTGTCATTAGCCGACTTAGAGATTATCTCCTGTTGTGGGTTGACTTCCTTGTTAGACATTCCACAATATAGAATCAACAGAGGTTTATTGACAGCTTTGGCAGAGAGATGGCACAGTGATCATAATACATTTCATTTACCGACTGGAGAGATGACCGTGACTCTCGAGGATGTCTATCATATTTTACAGATCCCAATGATGGGAGAGATAGTAGTGTACGATAAAATAGAGCGGGGTGGGACAGTTGCAATGCAGAGATTGTGTCGAGATGATTATGTTATGGGTCGATGGTCCCTTGGACACAGATGATTGGTAGATATGATCCTTTGTCGTGTGTGGGTAAGTGCACAAAGTTGAGTCCACGAAACGTGGAAGTTTTTTGCTTAGCCAAAAAATTGAAATCGGCATCGAACAAACGAGATCCCGATTTAATAAACGGGATCCTGATTTTTAAAAATCGGGATCCCGTTATGGTTCGGGATCCCGAGCCTGAGATCAAACGAGATCCCGCTTTTTAAAAATTGGGATCTCGTTTCCCATCGGACTCCGAACCAATGGACATGGAACGAGATCCCGGTTTATAAGAAACGGGATCCCGATTTATAAAATACGGGATCCCGATTTATAAATAACAGGATCCCGAGTTGTATAAATCGAGATCCCGTTTTATATACTCATATTTTTTTTTAAAAAGAATGGGGCTTCACCGCAAACAGACCCCGAAAGTGAGTGCTGGTGATAGCGACCAATGCACCATGTGTACCCCACCTAAACACCATTTCTTTGCATTTTTTTAATTTGAATTGAAATTTTAAAAGAAATACGTTAATTTAGCATGCATTTTTTTAATTTATGTCATGTTTTAATCATTTTTTTAATTGTTATAGTAGAATTCAATAATTGTAAAAATAGACAAAAACTTGCAATGAAACTTAAATGTTTTTTGATAAAAATGAAAAAACAACGTTGAATTGTGTTTTAGAAACAAAATTTAACTTTTAAATCTTAAATTGTTTGATTAAACCCAAAAAAAATTGATTTTGAAAACCCTAATTGAAACAAAACAAAAAAAATTGCATTTCAAAACCCTAGAAATCGAAATGAAATAAAAACATCGCATTTACAAATCCAAATCGAGCTTTTTGAAACCCTGAATTCAAATCAAATGAAAAAAATTGAATTTGAAAACCCTAGTTTGAATTGAAACGAAAAAAATTCATTAAAAACCCTAATTGTTTAAAACTGAAACCCTAAATTGAATTGGAACAAAACAAAATGTTAAAACCCTAAATTGGAATCGAACAAAAAATCATTCACATTGCTTAAATGTTTTAAATTTTATTTGCTTTGTATGGAAAAAATGATATATATTAAACTTTAGTTTCAATTTTAAATTATAAGTAGATTAGAAATCAATATGTTAAAGAATGGTTAAAATTCATAAAGTTTATCTTGATGTTTGTTTGCAATTGTTAATAAATTAAGTAGAAATCTAAACCGCATTACAATGGAATTCAATTGACACTAACTGCAACTCTAGAATTATGCCAAGAGATTACCCAAACACTAAAGTTTGCTAAACCCCTAGACCCTAAGCAAAATCTAAACCCTACGCAACACTAAAGCATTTGGAAATTTATGAACCCTAGACCCTAATCTTTCATTGGACATACCTAAAATTATGTAGGTTCAAATATAAGAATCAAGTCTATTTGATAGTATAAAACTATTTTGAATATCTAGAATGCCATAAAAGTATAATTATAAATTCCAATTGGAAACACTTGGGTACATATATATCGGATGAAATTTAAATCTAGGAAGGTGTCTATCATATAGGCGAGTTGATAATACATGGAAAGAGGTTTGTATGTGAATATATGTATTAAGAAAAACATAGCACATGACCTCTATAGGATTTTTAAGATGTGATCCTAGATAATAATCCACCCATCCTCAATCATAATGGATTATTTAGCAATTAAGAGAGATTCAATTTAACCATAAAATTACCTATCTTTTGATACTATATAGATTTATGTGGAAGGATAGAAATGCATCAATATGCTTTGTGCCATATTTTATGAATATTAATATTTAAGAAAAATCTAGATAAGATTGACCTAAGTAGATGATTTATGTAAGGGATTTTTAGTGAACAAGTGACACACCATGGAGATTGGGATGGTATTTAAATTCTTATTTATAAATATAGTGTACCCCCTTTAAATTTGTATTTGATTTCTATAATGAGTTGAAATTATCAATGTGTTACATAAAAGAAATTTGTGCTTAGATATATTTAAATTAGATAATAAAGATATAGTTATATAAAATAGGGAATCCAACATGAGGAATAAACCTTTAATGTGCCATTGTGTGCATCTAATTTATGCCAATGATTTAGTAAGAGTGATCGTCTAAGAGGATGAAATAAGCCTTGAAAAATTGTAAGATCTAACACTATTTTAATGTAGTTTTATATGTGTGTACATGTCCACTATGTTTTTTGAGTTTATGTTAATGTAAGATAAGGAGGATTGGTGGATATATTTAAAATCTAAAGAAAAAACAAAAATGATGTGAATATATAGATATATATTTGTAAAATGATTCTTTAACTTATCTATATTAAACATTGTATATTATCTCTATATTACTATCATGGCTTGATTTTCATTATGACTACTAAATGTTGCTATATTTATTCATTGTTGTAATTAAATTATAGGGCTCAATGTGTAATCTATTTTACATCAAATTTTATAGTAGACTTATAATCCTAGAATGTTTGTAAATTTAATAGCTAACAAATAACTTGATAGGTGCAACTAAAAACCAAAAAGTGTGGGTTGATTTATCTCCATTAGGCTGGAAAGCTAAAAAATCTACTAGGTTTATCCCTATTAGGTTGAAAACCCAAAAGTGTAGCTTAATAAGTACAAGTGGTGAAAACTCACAAAAGCACTAGAAACTAATCTTTGCAAAACTACCCTTGACATATCAAAAAAAGCCAAAGGTCACCATATGTCATACCTGTATAGGTTGTATAGTTATATTAGATACCTTATAGTATCTCCTATTGGTTAAATATGTTTGAAGATGACATTAGCAACACATCCCTACATTTATATGAGATATATTATTAACATGTCATGTTACACATATGCTAAGATACTCAAATATGGATAAGGAGAACTAGGGAATATATATTAGAAGAGAAAGATATACTAAGCTATCCAATATTATATTTTTGTACTTAGTGTAGAAGAGAAATTCTAGACCAAGAATGCAAGTGCAAACTCAATACTCTACTTCTAATGAAAGGTAAATAAAATAATGAAAGATTAGAGAAGCATAATATGTTCCATAACATTCTTTTATGGCTCTAAATGTATGTGTTGATGTTTCTCTTTGGAAACATATACAAATACATACAAATTTTATCATATGGAAACATTTGGGGATGTCATTATTTTATAGAGTTGAGGAGAAAGGAATGGAGGACTAGGTTTTTTTGGAATCGAGGACTAGAATTTCATGAGAGAATTTTTGAATTTGAATTTGAGAGAGAAGAGAGAATATCATGGATATCACCATTCTTTGTGAATTTTACCTCATTGTTGGTGCACTTGGAATTACTATACCTACTTATTTAGTTCTATAAATTGAATTTTACCTCATTGTTGGTGCACTTGGAATTCCTATACCTTGTGAATATCATGGATATCACCATTCTTTGTTATTTTATTCTTTAATTTTTCCTTAACTAGATTGACAAATAAAGTTATTGCTCTAAACTCTTAAGCAAAATAAAATTCTTTATAGTGAAAATCTAACAAGGTATTGATATAATTAGCTAATGTACATATTTATAAAATGACACCATTAGTTTCTCACTAGTAATGGAAAAGTGTTCATGCTAAAAATTAAGGGAAAAGAGGTAATCATTAGAAAAAATATAATTATGATACTTATGAGAATGTGTATATGTAAAACGATTGTAACCATTAGGTGATGAATACGTAGTGTACACACATGATAAATTTTAAAAATGATGAATATGGAGCTCAATCCAAAGGAAAATTAATTTCATCATTGTTTCTCCCATTTAGAATATCATGATTGTGTGTAGTGTATGAAAAATGAATAAAAGTCTTGCCTCCATGTGTCAATAACAAGAAAAAAAATAGAATATCACATAAATTATGATAACATAAGAATGTGTATATGTAAAACAATTGTAACCATTAGGTGATGAATCGTAGTGTACACACATAATAAATTTTAAAAATGATGAATATGGAGCTCAATCCAAAGGAAAATTATTTTCATCATTGTTTCCCCCATTTAGAATATCATGATTGTGTGTAGTGTATGAGAAAATAGAATAGTCTTTGCCTCCATGTGTCAATAACAAGAGAAAAAATAGAATATCACATATAAATTATGATAACATGAGAATGTGTATATGTAAAATGATTGTAACCATTAGGTGATGAATAAGTAGTGTACACACATGATAAATTTTAAAAATGATGAATATGGAGCTCAATCCAAAGGAAAATTAATTTCATCATTGTTTCCCCCATTTAGAATATCATGATTGTGTGTTGTGTATGAAAAATGAATAAAAGTCTTGTCTCCATGTGTCAATAACAAGAAAAAAAAAGAATATCACATAAACTATGTACATAAGAAGTAGAAATATGACCCACAAAATTTTCTCTGTGAATTAAGGTTAGGGTTATAGGATAAAACTTTGGGTAAAGGTTAGGATTAGGACACAACTAGAGTTAGGGTTAGGTTTCAATTAGGGTCAGATACAACAAGGCTTAGGGATAGGATTAATTTTAGGACAGGTTAAGGGTTCATCTAACACTAATTTATATGTTGTCAAAACAAATAATGACGTCTTAATGGGGTGTCTAAAGGGGTCCTGTAGAACTTATGATATTAGTAAGAGGGGCGATCAAAGAGGGGTCATAATAGAATGTCTTAAGGGGATATCAAAAAGGTGTCATAATAGAACATATTATTTAAGAGGCGATCTAAATGGGTCCCTGTAGAAACGTCTTAAGGGGATGTCTTAAGGGGTCTTAAGGGGATGTCTAAAGGGGTCATAATAGAGCGTGTTAATTAAGGGGATGTCTTAAGGGGTCTTAAGGGGATGTCTAAAGGGGTCATAATAGAACATGTTATTTAAGGGGACGTCTAAAGGGGTCATAATAGAACGTCTTAAGGGGATGTCTTAAGGGGTTACAATATGTCTTAAGGGGATGTCTAAAGGGGTCATAATAGAACGTGTTAATTAAGGGGATGTAAGGGGATGTCACAAGGGGGTCATAATGGGAGATGTGTAGTGGGGATGTTAAGGGGATGTCTAAAGGGGTCATAATAGAACATGTTAATTAAGGGGATGTCTAAAAGGGTCATAATAGAATGTCTTAAAGGGATGTCTTAAGGGGTTATAATATGTCTTAAGGGGATGTCTAAAGGGGTCATAATAGAATGTGTTAATTAAGGGGATGTCTTAAGGGGTCTTAAGGGGATGTCTAAAGGGGTCATAATAGAACATGTTAATTAAGGGGATGTATAAAAGGGTCATAATAGAACAATAATGTATGCATGATATTTAGTGATTATAGAATTAGACATAAAGTTTCAAAGTAGGAAAACATGCACATATAAAAAAAAAAATATATAGAATATATATTTGATACATAGAAGTACACAGAGTATGTTTAGTTCTGTAAGTATGTACATATATGTCATCTCAAAACAATGTTTACAAAATTTAGATATGCCATCTCAAGAAAATCTCAAACTTGTGCCTAGAATGTGGTAGGTCTTCACACCACCTGATATATAAAAGGTACAAGCAATATCAATGAAATCATCAAAACATACATATTTTAATTTATATAAAACTATCTATATGTACATAACTCAAGTACCTACATTTAAAAGTATTGGAGGTTGAATGCAGGCATCCTCTCCTTTTTGTTTTAAAGTATGAGATCAATGCAATGATGGCTTTAGGATACAAAAAATGACAACAAATCAATTTTAACTATTTATGTCCAAGCAATATCAATATGTAATAAAAACATGTATTTAAATATAGTTTAACTAATAATTACCTGTTTTTACCAAGTATTCCATGTTGTCTACATTGAATTTGCATAGACTAGATCCTTTGTGTGATTATGCCTTAAGGATATATAAAAGAACAATTTAAATCAATTTCAACTAATAACACACTTGACCAATGTCGAAACATGTATTTAATGTATTTAAAAGGAAAAAATAAAACCAAAACTATATTTACAGTATTTGCTTAGTCCATTTGTACCATGCATCCTCTCTTTTTTGCAATGCATCTATGATTGCCTCATGCTCTTCCATAGAAATTGACCATAGTAATTTTTTTGAAGGTCTTCCACGATAGCACTCTAGTTTTATATTTGTTGCCACCACCAAATGTGAATAATGCATAATCTTTTTAGCATTGTTCATAGTCATGAATCACGGAGTAGACCATTCAACATACTCAAGTATTTTAAGTAGCCAAGTGCCAACAGCCACCCACTTAGATCCTATTGGAAAACATGTTCAAAAACCACTATCAAATACTTCTCAAAATTTACTTAGGGATCAAAGACTTGTTCTAAAAAATTGCTTAAAGGGATCTAAAACTTGTTATCAAATTTTGCTTAAGGGGGTGTCTTAATGGGATCATCATACCTATTGGATAATGAAAGCCATCATCATCTTTTCGAGGTGTTAACAACTTATGTTTAGTTTTCTTGAGCCAACCAATATTACTGTTTTGCTCTTCATTCCCCTCGGTGCAATAGCGCATACATGTCCTACCAACAAATTTCAATTTAATAACTTGTGCATATCCATACATAACTAATTTTAGTATTAAAAAAATAACTTAATAAAGCAAAATAAATGGAAATAAATTAAATTAAAGATTACCTTCTTGTACAAGGTCCCAAACCACGATCATAATCTTAGGATGCAAACAATTGATCATTTTCTTCAATAGTTATTTCATATTGATTATGTGTGTGTGCTTCTCTGGTGTAATCAGCGATCTTTGCTGCCTTTATTCCGGCATTACGTATTTTCACAAGCTTCCCAATTTCACGAGGATACAAGAATAGCAAGCAATGCAAGCTCCTTGTCCAAATAGTCCATGTGCTAACATGTGCTGCCTCCTAAATGAATGCCATTTAGTAGATCCACTAATTATCTCACAATCAACTCTAGATACAATGTTTTCTTCTTCCACCAACCAAAAGAATCGATGAACTGTAGAGTAATCACTCGAACCAGGTGCAGATAATTTTCTATTACACCAATCCACAATCTCATGTGCATTTTTAAATTTTACTGAATCCTTGAATTTTAATTGTTCTCTAGCAAAAATTCTTTTTTGGCCTGCAGCACGAGTCCATCATGTTCTCCTTTACCATGCCCGGCTTAAAAAACTCCATATATGTTGGACATTAAGTTCCTTGTGAACCCTATACTTAACCAATAGAACATTCTAGCATTTTTGAGCTGCCAGGTACAATTGCTCGACCATATGAGGTGTTCTTTCATATGGATTCCTCTTTCTTTTTAAATTTCTATAAAATATACTAAAACAATATTGAACAAACTCACGATGAATGTAACGATTGTCCTCAAATGAAATGATACTCCCTCAAAACTTTTCTATCATCCTCAGTGCTATCATATGCATGTCTATAAACAATATGGACAAACATAGCTACTTGCACTGAATTATAATATTGAGATTGAATTTCCTCTTGCGGAGCGAGAGTATAATTCTCCGCAAAATCAACCACTGAAAGTATAGCACCAATTGGAAATGTGTTTCTACATGCGCGAAATTGGCCATCAAGCCATCAAGCATGTTTAGAGTGCATAACATATTTTGGTACAATTTTATTATTAAATTCACTCATAAATGCATGCACACTAACTTTTTCTGTAACTAAATCACAACGCTTTCCTATTTTTCCATCTTTTAAAGAATAGTGAACATTCCTAAATCTTTTGACGTCTACTAATTTTTGTCCAAAATCATGATCAACACTTTCATGCAAACAATTTCTTAAAATGAAATATTTCCTTGATTAATGCATTGTCTAGAAATACAAGAACTTAAATAAAATAATCTATCATTAGATTTTTCACAAAACAAACCTGAAATAAACTCTCTTATTGATTCAGGTGGCATATCAATACCACATTCTTGTATAATCATGTTAGAATGCAAGGTACAACGTATATATCGAAAAACATCATAAAAATAACGAAATTGAACATGTATTTTACAACAACAAGATATTCGTTGCTTATTAATTTTTACATACCCGGGTTTACATTTTTCAAAAGACCTTTGACTTATTTTAATATTACCAGGTAACACTGAATTGCTACAAAATTTTCTAAAATTAGGTTTGTGTTATTATCTAGTGGTGTTTTGGGTGAGATGGGGACTTTGGACCCCGCCCTTAAGTTTTGAAGGCATCTCTAGCATTAGATGAAACCTAAGTATTAATATCATGCCAAAATTTTTAGATGTCAAGATTTAATTTCAACCTCAATTTTATATCACACCTTGGTAATTAGATCCCACTTTGAAACTCCAACATTTGATTGGTAGGGATGTTTTCTATACTTTCTCTTCTTTTGCTGCTCTTAGTAATGTTTTAGGATGCATTTTTAAAAATTCACTAATATTGCTTACCATTCTTTTATTCAAAGTTGTTTTATTAACTATAGTAGTAGTTATAGCTCTTCTTGCTGTGTTTTTATCTTTTATACTCGACTATTTTTAATAGATTGAATGGCACTGCTTGGGTAGACATAGCATGTTTTAATGATTGATCTTTTCTTTTGGTTTAACATAAAAGCCTAACCTTTTCATTACTTTCCTCCGTTTTTGCATTCTCATCAATTTGCATCATTAAAAGTTTGACATTGAAATGCAATATTTCTCTGATAAGCCGATTGTATATTCTATTTATGTTCTTATTTTGCCTCCAAGGGAATTTGTGATCGGAAGATTATCTAAAGCCGCCACTTCAATTTAAAAAAAAAAGTATTTTCATTAAATTCCAACATCATTCTAAATTTTCATCTTCATTTCCTCAACAAAGCGGTTTTCATTTCACATTTTCATTTTCATCAACAAAGCGGTTTTCATTTTTTCATTACCTCATCTTCATTTTCGATGCTCGGTTCTGTTTCATTTTCATCAACAAAGCGGTTTTCATTTTCATTTTTCATTTTCATCAAAAGCCATAGGTTTTGTTTCATTTTCAAGAAAATGATGCATTTTGATTACTAAATTTTGCAACAAAAGATTTTTCTTTTTGTTTTCAACAAATTCTATAAAAGTTTCATTTCTTTGAATATAGTCAATGTCAACATCATTATATCCAACTTCTTGTAAATCTTCTACAAACAAATTTACCATGTCACTAACATGTGGATTTGAAGACGTACCTGGATTTGTGTATATTGAAACATTCTCCATAGCATTGAAAGAGGGATTTGAAGACATAGTAGGACTTGTTTGTATAATCATATTCTTCTCCAAATTGACTCCTTGCAAATTAGCTTCATGTACAACTATGGTATCTTCAATGTTTTCATCTTCAATAGTTGTTGAATTGGTTGCTCCACCATAGTTCATTGATTTTATTCTCATTCTTCTTTCTCTTTTTCTTTGTCTCTCTTTTTCTTTATTTGGCCCACTTCTTGAGGAGTCAATGTCTTTTCTTCCTATTGCGAAATTTATCTCCCATAATTATAAAATTCTCAAGCACAGATGAATGTTAATATTGAAATACTTCAAAATATTGAATCCAAATTGGAAGTTGAATACCTATTACGCCAAAATTCTTCTTCTTGTGTTCCTCAAAACAAATAGAAAACTACCACAATTCCACTTTAAAAATTGTTCTCTTTATGCTTCCTTTGAAAAATTCAATCCATATTGCAAATTTCACTACAAAAATGGTGTAGACGATGCTCCCTTTGATAAAATTAACAAAAAATCAAGTTGACCACCTGTAAATACAATAACATATGAAAAATAATTGATTTTCAGTGCTCTCGGCCGTACATGTCAAGTTGCAAAGTTGCAGAGTTGACAGTAATTGTCAACAGTGTTTTTAAATAATATAAAGCGGGATCCCGTCTAGTAATCGGGATCCCGTTTATAATAAAACGGGATCCCGATTACTAAACGGGATCCCGTTTACTAATAAACGGGATCCCGCTCCATAATCGGGATCCCGTTTATTAGAATTCACTCTGGGAGCCGTTGCAAGGGTAACGGGATCCTGTGTTATAAACGGGATCCCATCACTTTTTCAACGGTCGAAAACAAAACGGGATCCCGATTATAACACGGGATCTCGTTTATTACTAAACGGGATCCCGTGTTATAATCGGGATCCCATTTTTTGAAATTTGAATTTGGTTTTGCATCGTGGGCGGGTTTTTGCCATGGTTTTAGGTTCGGGAATAGCTTTGGAAGTCCGAACCTAAGTCTTCAACCTGGTTTGACCTGCAAATTGAAAGCCCTAA
>VDFB02342872.1:0-48933 GCA_007258455.2 Sequoia sempervirens
CCTTGAGGTCCATGGGGAAGCGGGGTATCTCTTCTCTATCAGTCGCAGGATGGCTGAAATACTCAGACAGCGACTCTGACTGCGAATCTTCTTCGTTCACATCATAGGAGGGGTCCTCTGACATTTTTCTCTTACCCTTCTTCTAAGGAGAATCCCTATATTTTCCTTTATCCATGTCAAAAAACCTAACCTTAGGCGATGGTGTCTGGTGAGGCAAAGCCGACATAACTTTAAAGTGGTCATAAATTAGGACAAGAAATCCTTCATGAAGAATAAAATACCTAGTAGGGTTCTATCTATGGCTTCTCAAACTGTTATTCAGAGAAGACGCAAGGTAAAAAGGAAAAGAAATCTTGACCTGGTGCCTGAAATGATTCAGCGGGACGAAATGATACCCAAAGACTGGTATAACGACCATCCAAAGTAACGTACTCCATCAACACATTCAAAACCCTCCTCCAGCCTGAGAAAATTTTGTTTGTATCATAGTAGCTTCTGGAAGTCCTTTGTAACTCCTCCCTCTTAGCATCTGACTTAGTAAATTTGTTGACTGCTTCATCAGATTGCTTCCTATCCCTATAGAATTTGATTCCCTTCATCGAGAGGCCAGTGACCTCAGCAATAAGTTTTTCATTGATGATCATTTGTCTACCAAATAGGTTAATTTCACCATCCTTCTAATATTTCTCAAAGACCCTAGTAACCTCTGGGTCCCAGCCATGTAGTTTTTCAATGAAAATAGTAATGCCGCCATTCTCCAGCTTCTTCCAAAGCTTTGGATTTCTCTTCAGCTGTGCACTGCTTATCGGCTCCACTCTATGACTTTCGCCACCCATCGTATTGCCAACAGGAATGGAATAGTCCAAAACCCTATAAAAACAAGCTCCTAAAATGCCCAGAAAGCGTGCAAAATAATCACATGCAAACAAGAGATAAAGTAATTACTCCTCGGCCAACTCAAAATAATCATTAAAATATAGTCCCGAGACTGCAGGGGAGGACACTCAGCCATCATTCAATGGAATGGGAAATTGTACCTTCCCATGAACACGGTCATACGTCATCAGGACCTTAACATCAGCCTCCAACTCATCCTGCCCCTGCCACATCATCTTTTTCTGGGCTTTGACACCTTTGTTGGAGAAGAAATTCGCCACTGTGTTTATTTCCCAATAGGCATGTGAAATATAACTTTTCTCAAAGTTACTAATAATTTCCTTAGAAAGGTCTATCCAATTTTGTATAGACCATGAAGGTTTCTGATGGCCCTTTAGGTATTGTATAATATTATTCGAATCCCCTTCAATCCACACATTTTTATACTTCAATTGGCTAGCCAGCTTCAAGGTCTGGAAAAAACTAGAGGCTTCGGCCACATGGTTGGTCTAAGTGCTTAAAGGAACCACCACAACCATAATAAAAACACCATTCTCATCCCTTATCACCCCTCCACTCCCGGCAGGCCCAGGATTTCCCTTAGTTGCACCATCGAAGTTGATTTTGACCCAACTAGGGGAAGGGAGACTCCAAAAGATGCCATCTTTAGGATCCTTGATGCTTTTGGACATATTGAACATATCCACATTAATTTTCCAGGCTCCAACTATTCTACAATCATACTCCTGCATACTGACCTTACCTTTACCTTTATTCTTGTTATTAAGTAGATTAAATTTTTCAACCATAGCTCTAGTAATCTTACCAAAGACCACTTCCTCCAAGAGAGCAACATCCTTGAAGATTATGTTATTGTGTTCTTTCCAGATACCCCAGGAAAGGTGAGGAAAGATATAGTTCTAGAGCAGAATCAGGGCCCAATTCTTTGAGGGGGCCTTCCATTGGTTATAAAAATCCACAATAGTTCCAGGAAAAACCCAGCTAAGGTCCCACATTCACAAAATACTACACCAAATGGCATAAGAAAAAGGACAAAGGAGAAATAGATGTGAGGAAGTCTCAACCTCAGCACAGCACAAATAACACCTATTAGGAAAAGAGAACCCCCTCTTATAAAGATTATCATTGGTCAACTGCTTGTTCTGAAGAAGAATCCAGACAAACAAATTGACTTTCAGAGTGAGGTTGCGCACCCACACCTTAGCCCATACAGGGTTGTCGATGCAAGAGTAACATGAAGCCACTGCAAAAGAGACAGAGCAGGTTCCAGAGGATGACAACTTCTAGACCATAGTGTCCTCCTGCCCTTGAGAACTGAGCCTAATCGAATTAAGAAGGGCCTACAGAGGTTGGAGATCCTGACTAATAGAAGAAATCTCAACCCACTGATTATTCCTCCAATAATCCCCAACCAACCAGCCATACCTAGACTTGCAGTCCTCCATGTAAATACCATAGGTCAGAATATTGCAAAGACACTCATTACCAATCCACTTATCTTCCCAGAACCGTATTTTCTTACCATCACCCACCTTCCAAAAAGCTTCTTTGCCAACCAGGTCTCTAGCTTTAATGGTATTGTTCCATAGAGAAGAACCAGAGGGAAGGTTCTAAGAATTGAGAAAGCCTTGAAAGGAGTCAACCTCTTGCAAGTATTTGCTACGCCAAATAGTATTCCATTCGTGAATATCAGCAAAAGTTCTCCAAACTTGCTTCGCAAGAAGAGGTTTATTAAACACTCTGATATTTCTCAAACCAAGGCCTCCAAACTTCCTGGGTCTGCACACACTCTGCCAAGCCACCAACAAAATCCTTTTCTTCTCCTCAACCCCTGACCAAAGAATCCATTTCTGGATCTTTTCAATAATATCAGCAAACTTAGTCGGGATCTTGAACAAACTAAGGGCATAAACAGGCAGATTCTGAAGAGAAGCCTTGAGTAACAGAACTTTTCCAGTTGACTCAAGAGGGCCCCTTTCCAACCAGCCAACTTCTTGTTAAACCTATCAACCAGAGAAATCCAAAAGGAGTTCAGAGGTTTGGACCCTAAAGGAAGACCCAAGTAAGTTGAAGGAAGAGAATTAATACCACAACCCAGGATGTTTGCGATCTTCCTCTATCTATGCTTAGGGGTATTGAAAAAATAGAGGGATCTTTTGGCTCTATTAATTTTTTTCCTTGAGCCCTCCTCATAATGAAAAAGAAAGCTCTTTATAGCTCTGGCGTCACCAACAGTAGCACTTCCCATAAGCAGTGTATCATCCACAAACTGCTGGTGTGAACATGCCAGATTTTCAGAAGAGGGTTTTAAAGCTTTCAAGCTACCTTCCATCACTCTTTTATGCATGAACCTCCCAGGCTTTCAGCCATGGTGAAAGGAGAACTATCCCTCTTGACATAAAAGGAAGAAATTGTTTATGATGGTGATGAGAATCAATTATATCAAATATAAAATCTTTGGTACTTGTGCAAGATTTAATCCAAGAACTTCAATCTATCTTGGGCCTTAACTGTATGTCAGTTTAACGACAAGAACCACTTGGTTTTGAAACCAAGGAGGTGGATATTCTCATGAGTAATTAACAATTGAGTCGAGTATATGCGCGGAACAAAACCATTTCGGAGAACATTGGAGGAAAATTCATGCGGCTAACACTAGAAATGATCTTGTAAATTTGTGGAACCGTCAAGAAATTAGCACGAATTTATGGGGCTTCTTTCAGCAGATTCTGGCAAAACTCTTTAACAACACTAGTAACATCATCAGCAATAATTTCCTAGAACACTTGGAAAAAGAACATGGGGAAACCATCTGGGACAGGGGCCTTATTCCCTTCGAAAGAAAAAACCTCCTTCCTCACCTCATCCTATGAAGGGATCACCGTCAAGAGCTTATTTTGATGATCATCCAAGACATTAGGAATGGCCTCAATAAGAGTCTTCTAAGCATCCACATTCAACTCCTCTCCCGAAGAGAGAAGGTTAGCAAAGAACTGAATGCCTTCACTTCTAATCTCTTCCTCCCTATCAATTTTGACCCCATCCTTCATTATATAGGAAATTTGATTGGAGACCCTATGTTTCATGGTGGTCAAGTGGAAAAACCTAGTATTCTTGTCCCCAGCAGCAAGCCAAGCACATCTAGATCTCTGTTTCCAGTAATCCTCTTCTTTAGAGATAATATTATGATATTTAGAAAGGATTTCATTTTCCTTTAGAAGGAAATCTCCCACATAGCATTCTTTTTGGATATGGTCCTGAATGTCCCTTAAATCCTATTGGATAGCAACTTTAGACTCAAAAATATCCCCAAAGACTTCCTTGTTCCAAGTCCTAATCTTGGATTTGACTTCACCAAGCTTCTTAGCCACTCTAAACATGGCAGTACCATTGAAATTTATGTCCCACCAATCTTGAATGCAATTAAATATGTTAGGATGAGACAACCACATTTTTTCAAATCTAAAAGGAAAATTCCTCTTACCTAACACAGACTCAACCATTAAACTTATGGGGAAATGATCTGAGCACATTTTGGAGAGAGCATTTAACGAGCAATAGTAGTCCTTCAACTAGTTATCAGAAATTAAAGCCCTGTCAAGCCTCACTTGAATGAGATCATTCCCATCTCTCCTGTTAGATCAGGTGTAGGTAGCCCCCTTGAGGTCCACATCATGCAAGCATTGATAATTGATAAAATTCATCAAATCCATCTTACTATCCAATTGAATCTGAGATCCTCTAAATTTTTCAAACCCCAGCAAAGGTGTATTAAAATCCCCCATGATGATCCAGTTCTCATTCGGAAAACAGGACCTAAAAAACTCAAGTTTTTTCCAAAAATTCCTTCTAGCAGTCTTACTATTGGGTGCATAGATATTAGACAAGATCCAACTGAACTCATCTCTGATATGCTTAAATATGGTGGCCACATGATTAGCATCTTCCAAAATCAGAGTTCCTTGAATACGCTCCCGGTTCCAAAAAGTCACTAAGCCCCCAGAGGCACATCCAAACTACTACCCTGCACACCACCATTCTTAAAAATCTTAATCTTCTCCACACTATCTTTGGGAATTTTGGACTCTCGAATAATAAGAATATCAGGCTTATGGTCCCTAGCAAAATTGCGCAAAATTTCCTATTTATGGGAACTATTTAGTCCCTGAATGTTCCATGACATAACTTTCATTTTTTAGATGGAGTTATGCATAGATCGAGGATGGTTTTTTGAGTTCCATCCGTGATGTTTTGAAAACATTCCTGCTTTCTATGCCATTTAGTTGATTTTTTGCCTGAACCTTTTAGAATTCCTACATCCTCTTTAGTCCTATTTCTTGTAGAAACCCCCATTGTATTATCCCCCTTTTTACTCTTCTTCTCAACTTTGGTTTATAGGTTCTCTTCTTCAAGATCTAGATCCTCTAGAACCATAAACTCTTTCCCATCCATAATGTCATTTGTTGCAGCAGCTCTATTTAGAAGGGAGTAGCTAACCTCATTCCCCCCCTTGGGAGATCCGACTAAATTCCCAAATGTAGATTTCACCATCTTCAGTGAGCTTTGAGGCTCAACATGACTAGGAGAGTGAGACTCCCCAAACCTCTTAGAAACCTCTACCCCCCTTTCCATGCTCTGATGTGAATGGGAAGTTTCCTCCAGACTATCAATCACTGAATCTGGGATAACATTCAATCTCTCATTCTGCTTTTCAGCAATCCTTCCTTCTGCTTTTTCATCTTCCTCCTGGGAATCCTTGGCTCTCAAGTCTACCTCTGCTATGTCAAGGCCTTTAAACTTGCTTTCAGGATTTGCAATATTATAAAATCCTTTGCAAAAATCCTCATCTTTCCTATTTTTCAGAATGGGGTTACGCTCTCGACTAACTTTTTGGCCTTCTTTAAATAAATCAACGCTATTCTCCTCCTCGTGAGGCTTCTCCACCAATTTAACCTTCCAAATCTTAGTCTCCTTAGGAGCCACCTTCTCATTGGGTTTAGGCTTATTATTTAGACATTTCTTCGCCCAGTGTCCAACTTTTTTACAAGTAAATCACACAAAGGGTAGAGTCTCAAATTCAACATTTTGAGTCCATTTTCCAAGTTTTGATACTATCTCAATCGACGAGGGGAGATCTGAGGATTGGGTAATCCCCACACATATTCTGGAAAAACTAGCCTCTTTCTGGATGAGGTCATAACATCAATGGATAGGAGTTCCCCAAAGGAGCTGGTGATCCCTTTGAACACATCCTCATTCCAAAACTCCAGTGGTAACCCAGGTAAGCGCACCCAGACAGGCACTGCCTCGAAGGCAGCAGCCGAGAAAATTCATTTTTGGGGACCACTTCCTAATAGCCAAAGATGACTTGCCAATAACCCAAGGGCCAACGCACAGAACTACCAGTTTATCTTCTTCACAAGAAAAATAAAAAGAGAAGAAACCTTTAGGTAGGGCCGCAAACTCAACTTGTCCTTTAACTCTCCATCTCTTCTTCACAAAGTCCCTGACCACCTCAATATTTGGTCGTGGACCCATAAACTTTCCAACTAGTGATGACTCCATTAGAGATACATTATGGTCTATTACAGGGTCAGGAATTAGAATAGAAAACTCCCCACTCTTTGGGGATGAGATATTACTTACCAGGGGAAAAATGGATTTTCCAACTAGCTTGGTTCCAAATAGTGAAACCCACTTCTTCTTAGGATCCTCCCGTGAGTGATCCCACAAAATTTTTTCCTCAGCCTAGTTTCAAAGGCATCCAAACCCACAAGCCCCAACCTTTGAAGAAGAGTTAGGGGAAGACTTACCTTCGGATGCCACCTTTCCACCTGGATCCCCACCTTTCTCTAGGCCCCAGTCATTGGACATTGTTCCCTCCTATTCCTCGTTTTCATTCTCGCCTGCTGCATCCTCAGAAGGGCCATCCCCCCATCCAAAGCCAACATCTCTCGAACTAGCCACCCGTTGCCACTCAGGAAATTCAAATCCTCTTTCCCGCTCATCCATCCCGTACATGCACATTAAATTTTATTCATGATTTGAGTTGACAGTTGGAAAATATTTTCTATTTTATTGAATCTGACATATAGAGATTGAATCCTTGGTGGCAGATATATATAAAAGATCAGTTAATTCATTTTGGTGTGTGTGTGTGAGTGTTCAATATGTGTTCATCAATGTTGTGAATATTAGAAGAGTAGTTGATCGATTTCACTTGTGCAGAAGAGGATTTTGTGAAGCGAATTGAGGTAGAGCAGAGTGAAGTGCAAAATCAGACAAAAGGTCCAGAATCTAATCTATGAGCCTAACCAAAACTGTAATCAGGCATTTGTAGATGCTACTTTCTCAGTTCAACCTTTTGATGTAATCCAAATCTTTTGTAAGGCAGTGAGCCTTCCTAATTTTGAGCAGTGAGCTCTAGGAAGTGTTCCTGAATGCAAGTGTGTTCCCATTTTGTAAAACACTTACATTTTGAGTACTCAAATTGTGGATTGACCTCCACCATGGTTTTTCCCCTAATAGGGTTTCCACGTAAAAATCCTTGTGTTATGGTGTTGTGGCTTATTTTTTTATGTTCATGCATCTCTCTTTTGATTGAATGTTATAGGCACTTGAGAGAACAGATTAATAAAGTTAAAAATTGCACAACACTAATTCATCCCCCCTCTCACTGTTGCTTGATTCAAACAGTACTAAGTTCTTTGGTTTTAATAAACTGCTCATGCCAATGTGCCCTTTATTGCTAGATAATTTTAGTATGGTGTATGGCTTCCATTTTGATTTCATCTAATGCACTAAGGTTGTGTAACCTCTCCTTCTACGTTGTTGATAAGTCCATTCCTAATTTGACTACTATCCTTAGAGTCTTGTATTCAAATTCTATTGGAATTACTACCTTTTTATTATATACCAGATCATATAGTTTGAAGCTTGTTGTCTTCCATATTGTCTTGTAAGCCCAAACTACTTCAGGTAACCTGGTTTCCCAGTCCTTCTTATGGAGTTACACAGTCTTTGTGAGGATTTTTTCAATTTCTTTATTTGTGATCCCCACTTACCATTTGCTTGAGGGTGGTAGGGTGTGGACTTTTTATGTCTAATCTCATATTCTTGTACTAGTTTTGTGATCAAATCTAATGTAAACTATGGTCCCTGGTCTTTGAAAATTTCTCTAGGAACACCATATCTTGTGAATATATCTTTATTGAGAAAATTTTCCACTTTCCTATCTTTTTCAAACTACAAAGCTTTAACTTCCACCCATTTGGTAAGGTAATCTATACAAACTAGTATGTATTCTTTATTATTTAATGTTGGGGAGATGGGACCAATGAATTCTAGTCCCCATTTATTAGATGGTGCTACTACTAATTGTTATTGTAATGGCATCTCATCTATATTTGTTGGCCTTCCCATTCTCTAACATCTATCACAACTCCTAGTGTAATTGATTGCATCCTTATGAAGTGTTGGCTAATAATAGCCAATATTCAAAATTTTAAGAGTTGTCCTATTTACTGAAAAGTATCCCCCATAGGGTTCATCATGCATGCTTTGAGGATATCATACACTTCATCTTCTCTGATGCATCTCTCCATTATGTTGCCAACCATAAGTAGAATAAATATCATGTTATCAACGAGTAAGGAAAACTTTTTTGAACTAATTGTCTCCTCCCTTGGTGAGAGATGTGGTGGTGTTTTCCATGCTACTAGATAGTTAGCTATGTCTACATACCAAGTTGTATGCAAGGAGAAAGAATATAGGTGCTCGTCTAAGAATGAATCATCTACAACTTATTCTTTTGGTTTGGTTGGAAATCTAGAGAGAAAATCTACTACTACATTGGCTTTCTCAGGCTTGTCCACAATATTTATGTCAAATTCTTGAAGTATTAGTAACCACCTCACAAGCCTACCACCCATTATTGGTTTGTTCATTAGATACCTTATTGTTGTATGGTCAGTATATATGAATAAAGAATACCCTGTAATATAGTGTTTGAACTTGTTGATTGCATGAACCACAACTAATATTTCCTTCTCAGTCATTGTATAGTTGAGTTCTACCCCTTGAATATTTTTACTAATATAATAAATGATATACTCAAGGTTTCTATCATTTTTTCCTAGCACAACTCCTATTGAAAATTTTGAAGCATTTGTATGGATATGAAAGGGTAAGTTCCAGTTTGGTCCTCTCAAAATAGGGGTCTTGGGTAATGCTTCCTTAAGAGCTTCAAAGGAATTTTGACAAGTAGTTTTCCATTCAAACTCTACATCCTTGGACAATAAGACAAATATTGGTGTTGCCATCTTGCTGAAATCTTGTATGAATCTTCTATAATAGCCAACATGTCCACGAAAAATTCTGAAATATTTTAATCTTTGAGGTACAAGTAATGTTGATATTATCTCAATTTTGTTAGGATCTACTTAGATTCCTTTATCAGATACAAAATGTCCCAAAACTACTCACTTAGTTATCATCATGAAGCATTTTTCATGACTCAGGGATAAGTTATTATCTTGACATCTTTGTAGTAATTTCTCCATATTTTCAAGTGCTTCTTCATAGGTATTCCCATATGTTGTGAAATTATCTATGCAAAATTCCATGAAGTCATTAGAAAAGTTTGAGAATATGCTCAAGACTTCTCTTTAAAAGGTAAGAGGTGTATTACGTAGCCCAAATGGCAAGACAGAGTAAGCATATGTACCCCAAGGGCATGTGAAGGTAGTCTTGTCTTGATCTTTTGGGGCTATCTTAATTTGATTGTGTTCACTAAATCCATCCAAAAAGGAGAAGTATTTATTTCTTCCTAGTGAATCTAGTACTTGGTTAATGAAAGGAAGGGGAAGTGGTCTTTCCTATTTGTTGCATTCAAATCATAGTAGTCTACACACACTCTCCATTCCCCCCTTTCTTAGGTACAATCACTAGTGGAGACACCCATTGAATGTCATATATTGGATAGATGAATCCTACATACAACAATCTTTGTAATTCAGCTTTGACTATGTCACAAACTGCAAGGTTCATTCTCCTTTGTGGTTACCTAACTAGTTTACAACCTTCATTGATGTAATCCGATGCATGCACAAGTTTGGGTCTACACCCTTCATGTCATGGTAATCCCATGCAACTTTTGTTGCATGTTTTTGCAGCACATGCAATAGTGAGGTCTTTTGTGTAGCAGTCAATTGGTTGTTTACACTTAATATCTTGTTCAACATAATCTCTAAAGTTAAGGATGATGTGTTGAAAAGATGAAATGTCAAGCCCTGCTATATTTGGGATACAGTGATGTGGAAATAAAGTATGGAAAATTTGACAAACAGACTCATATTTATTGGCAAGAATTATGTTCTTCTGTGGGTCTTCAAAACATGTTAGACATTCATGTTGTTGCAAGTTCCTACTATAATTATTTTGCATGATATTTGCAATTAGCTCATCTTCATCTTGGTTTTCTAACAAGGGACTACATTTAATAGTCATCAAAGTTTTTAAGGAGTACTATTCTTCCTCATCTAGGGCATGCCATGCAAGTTTCTCCAAATCTACATGTGGTTGGTAATGGGAAAAAATGAGGCCTTACTATTTCATCCTTTATTTTCCTTTTTACCCTTATTTATGTTGTCTTGTTTATACTTTGTATCACCATTTTTTGAAGGAAAATAGATATATTTAATAAGTTGTAAGAAGAATTAAAATTGTCCATAATTCTAATTATTCGAAGAAGTATTAATGATTTCATGATTAATGATAGGGATAATTAAGGGTGTGGGTTCAACTGTTGTGAGTATGCAAAAGGAAAAAGGCTAATGAAGAAAGGATTTGTTAGATTAGAACGATTATTGATGACATTTTACTTAGATTACTTTTGGATTGTTATATTTCTATTTTTGTTAAAGAATTTTTTTGTTTACTAGCCTTAGGACGATAATCTATTTTTTAATTACATACTTTGGTTTGTTGGTCGTAGGCCACAACAAACCCAAATCTATCACTTTTTGGCATATCACTTAGTTTATATATGTGTATATCTAAGACTAAACATATATGTATGGTGATTAATCTATAAAAAAACTCCTGCTCTACTTTTATTTGAATATTTTTGTGCATGTGGATGATTATTTTGGCGTCGAACCAATTTTATTATCTCATCACCAAGTGAACCAGGGAGCAAGGGCTCATTTCTTGGATCACTCAGTGATTCTGACAGTTTAGTTGGTGTGGTAATGTGTTCTTTCGTTTCTATAATATTTCAATTTCATGTATGCAATGTGTGATTCCATTTCTATCTTATTTTTGTAGCCTTTCCATCTTGTAATTTGGTTTAATTGATTTCTATTTTTGAATTAATGTTATATCTGATAATAATTGTTTGTTAAATAGAATCATGGGAATGAGTTTATTTTGAGTAAAGTAATGAAGTTGATATCACTGTTTTATATTTTGTTTATATTTTGCAATTGTTTCTGCTAAACTTCTTGTCACACTTCCTAGCACAACTTTTGTGACTTCCTATCACAGAGCAAAAATATAGTTACTAAACTATATTTTTGATTAGATAATCATTTTGAGAATTAGATGCATTCATCCCCACTTAATTCACTAGTCTCATCCCTTAGGAAAATAACCACAACACCTTTCATGAGCTTACAATTCCTGGATTGAAACTTAGGAACAAATTGAGGAAACCAACACAAAATTCTTGAGGATTAAATTAGACCTAGCCAAATTCATAGAATTACAAGGGTAGTTTATTCCCAACATTAGTCCACAGTTTTGTCCAAAAATTTTGGTGTCACTACTGGGGAAAGGTGTTAAAGTCCTAAAAACCTAGTGAGTTGAGTTAGGACCAGTGCACCAAGGTGAAAACCCACATGATTGTTGACCTCACCTATGTGAGTACCCTTGGTTTTCTCTATTATAGATCATATAGATGTATGAATCTCATTAGAGATAGTAGAGGAATATTTTTTAAGAAGGATATAGGAAATAGCTCACAACAAGAAAACCCACAAAATGAATTAAAACCATTGATTGTACACACACCCTCTAAGAAAGAGTTAGTTGAACTGGATATTGAGAGATGTGTCATTGAGTCCACCACTATCGATTCTCCTTTTAGTACCCAATAGGAGTCATTTGAATAATTATATAAAAGGGTTTCTAAACTATTTCGAGAATCTTATGAAATTCAAAGTGGGAAAGCTCTCATACACAAAGACCTCAAGTTATTCTCATCCTTTTACATCTCTTGGGAATTTGGAACCATGGACAAAAACAAAAACAAAAATAATAACAATAATGAAAGAGCATTGGCCAACAAAAATCCTATCACCTCTTAGTTTCCCTTTGCACATCCAAAGGAGGATGCTCCCATGAAGAACATGCCTCACTCTACCTTTCCTATCTTTCGAGGTCTTTCTATGGAATACCCCAATATATTTCTCTTTGAATTTGATATTTTATGTCACAGTTATGATTATCACAATGATGCACAAAAACTTAAACTATTTCCAACTACTCTAAAGGATGCATCATTGTGATGGTTTATGGGACTAGGACGTGAAACCATTCATATTTGGGACAACATGAAGACAAAATTATTGAAGAACTACCAAGAATATTGCAAGACCAAGGAAACTCGAGACAAGATATTTTGTATCATGCAACGTGAAGAAGAGACCCTAGAAGATTATATGGAGCATTTTCTATTTAGTCTCCAAAGGACTAGGAAAACAGGGTTAAGCAATGACACTGTAAAAATGCTCTTTATTAGGGGGATTAGCGATGAATGTTTGGATATTTTAAATCTTATGGGTGGTGGAGATATCTCCAAATTGAGGTTTTATGACATCTGTCATGTGTGTAGGAACTATTCAAGGTCTGCTCGTTCAGTCAGAGGGTACACCAGGAAGCATGTCTCTTCTGGAGGGACATCAAGAGTTACAAAAAGAGAACTAGGTGCATTGCTTGAATACCTTAAGATTGACCTACTAAGTCACATGGGTAAGAAAATTGACACATTGTATACACGAAATAAGTAGGAGGAGGCTGAAAAATCCCTTGTTGTATTTTTTCCTATTTTTCATAAAAGGCATAATAGTGAAGAGTGTCCCTACAATAGAACAAAAATCTCTTCTTTAGAATATTCTAGTAGAAACACCATTCTAAGACCTCTTCCTGTAGGCATGACTGAAGTAGAATATATAGATGATCTTTTTTACTTTATGGCCCAAAGGAGACCTTGACAAACACAAGGAATTTCCCCAAATAATTATCATGCATCATCTCCAAGTCCTTTTCCTCCTCAACAAAATCCTTTCCCAAACCAACCTAGATGGTTTAGAGGATGGAAAAAACCTCCAAACTACCCCCAGTGGACACAACAATATCCACATGCTCCACAATCATGGAAAGCACAGTGAGTGCCACCACCAGCATATCCACAATATCAATCATTCCCTCCATATCCACTACCTTCAGCAATAAATCCCTATCAACAATCCCAACAATGCTTACCACATGTTCCATCATCATCTAGTCAACCATCCAATTCAAACCAACCATTGAAAGAAACACCTATTCCTGCACAACCATCACCCAATCTAAATAATAAGGTGGCTCAACCGGTTTACAGTAATGAAGTGATAGGATACCCAACATATCTTATCAATACACTAGAAATTGATGGTGTATGACTAAGATCAGGAAAGAATCTTCAAGGGCCACCTATCATAGAGAGAAGATT
The DNA here is from genome assembly GCA_007258455.2 of Sequoia sempervirens. Taxonomy (NCBI): domain Eukaryota; kingdom Viridiplantae; phylum Streptophyta; class Pinopsida; order Cupressales; family Cupressaceae; genus Sequoia; species Sequoia sempervirens. The sequence goes on from VDFB02342872.1 coordinate 13,670, forward strand.
CTCCAGCATAACTAGTAGAAGAACAAACAAGGCCCCCATTTCTTGATAGGTTTCAAGAACAACCAAAACAACAAGAAACGTCTCAATTAGGTTTTGATTTCATGAATGAATTACACAATGTTAACATTAAAATTCCTCTCTTGCAGGTCATTCAAGATGTTCCAGTCTATACAAGAGTAGTCAAAGAACTATGTGGGAGAAAAAAAAAGAGGAAACAAGACCCCAAGATAGTCCAAGTCATTAGAAAATTAGCAGATTTGATGTTGGGGAAGATTTATGTTCCTAAGTATGTAGATCCTGGGAACCCAATGATAAAGGTATGTATTGGTATTATAGTTATCCCAAATACACTTGTGGATTTAGGAGCAACTATAAATGTAATGACAAATGAGACTAAGGAGAAATTATCCCTTCAAGGACTAAGACCTACTCCAATGGTCTTACAAATGGTGAATCATTCCCTTGTAAAACTAGAAGGTATGATTGAAGACATTATTATTTCTGTTGAGTCTTGGGAATATCCCATTGATTTATGATTTTACAACAAAAAATTAAGTGGGGAGATACCCCTTAATTTTAGGTAGACCTTGGTTAGCCGTAGCTAATTCTTTTATTAATTGCAGGTTTGGAAACATTATAATTTCAAATGGAGAACAAATGAAGCAACTGACATTGTACCCTCTAGCATAGCCTTTATTGGAAACATCAGATCCATTGTGGATGAATAGTGATTAATTTAGATGAATCTTTACCTATTTTTACAATTGATCAAAGTAGAGAATTTGAAGAAGTATCAGAAGAAAATGTTCTTAATAATTTCTTGCAAAATCTCTATTTATTTGATAATGTTTTAGAAAAAATGATTTTTCCTTCAGGTATAGATGACAATTTCCCATTTGGTAATTTTCCATTATTTAGTAATCCATAATCTATTCAACATTTCATTACTTTGCATCAGTTATTACTACACACTTGTATATATAGTCCATTTTTAGTATCTTGGAATTTTGTTCCATCCTCATTTGCTTCCCAATTGCTTGTTGTAAATACTCATGTCCAGTCTCAGGCTATGGAAGTTTTACTTGGAAAAATGCTTAATATAAATCCCAACCTAAGTCCCTCACAGTTAGAAGATCCCATTGCTATTTTGTGTTCCCACAAAGATGCCTTTGCTTGGGATTACCAAGATATAAGGGATATACACCCTGCTACTTACACACATCATATGTATATAGAGGAAGGAAGTAGACTTGTAAGACAACCACAAAGAATATTGAACCCAGTCTTATAAGAAATTTTTAAAGATGAAATACAAAAGTTACTTAACGTAGGATTCATCTATCCTATCTTCAATAGCCAATGGGTGTCACCTCTTTTGGTAGTTCCCAAAAATAATGGGAAGTGGTGAATATGTGTACACTATAGGGCCCTTAATAATGCTACCAAGAAAGACCATTTTCTACTACCCTTTATTGACCAGGTCCTAGATACCCTTGTTGGGAAGAAGTTATTTTCCTTCCTTGATGGATTTAATGGTTACAATAAAATTTGTATAGCCCCAGAGGATCAAGAAAACACCACCTTTAATTTCCCATGGGGTATATTTTCTTATAATATCTTACCTTTTGGGCTATGTAACACTCCTACTTTTCAATAGGTTGTCTTAAGTATTTTTGATGATTTGATTCATGATTGTGTGGAAGTTTACATGGATTATTTCATTGTTTATGGTGACACATATGAGGAAGCCAAGAAAAATTTGGAAAAGTTTCTTAAAATATGTATTGATACTAATTTATCTCGAAGTCATGCAAAGTGTCACATCTTAATGACTGAAGGTATTGTCTTAGGACATTATATTTCTTCGAAGGGAATTGAGGTAGATCCCAAAAAGGAAAAGATAATTCAAGAATTACCTGTGCCTACTTCTCAGAAAGATGCTCGTAGTTTTTTAGGGAATGCTAGATATTATAGAATATTTATTCAAAATTTTAGTAAAATTGCCTCAACTCTTTTTCTTTTACTAGGAAAAGATGTTGACTTTTCATGGATGCAAGAATGTCAACAAGCCTTTGAATAAATTAAGGGGAAGCTTATAACTACCCCTATTTTATGAGGACCAAATTGGGAGTTGTCGTTACACATCCATACCGATGCTTCAAACAAATTCATGGGAGCAGTACTTGGGAAAAAGGATGATTCTCTCTTTTATTCCATTTATTATATTAGTAAGAATTTTACTGGTGCAGAGGTAAATTTCACTGTAACTAAAAAATAATTTTTGGTTGTAGTCTATGCAGTAGCAACTTTCTCCATTATATAACTAGGTATAAAGTCTTTGTACATATAAATTATTCTGCTATAAGATTCTTAATGAATAAGCTGGTTGTTATAGGAAGATTGATTTAGTGGCTACTCTTATTGCATGAATTTGATATCACTATTCTTGAAAAACCCAGACATGAAAATGTAGTTATTGACTTTCTATCTAGATTGCACTGTGACAATGAACCGATACCTATGGATAATGCTTTCCTAGATGAACATCTTTTTTTTCCATTTTTGTAAAGAGCCCGTTATTTGTTGATATTGCCAATTATCTTGTCACATGTAGGTTTCTATCCCACTTTTCTCCAAGAGGCCAACGAAAGCTTATAGGACTTTGTGGGAAATATAGTTGGATTAATGGTTTACTCTTTCGTATTGGAGTTGATAACATTATGTGTCAATGTGTAGTAGAGGAGGATGTCTTTGACATAATTCGTGCATGCCCTTCTAAGCCTGATTGAGGACACTTTGCATCACAATGAATTGCTAACAAATTTTTGACTGTAGGGTATTATTGACCAATAATCCATAAGGATTGTAAAAGATATTTGCAGCATTGTGATAAGTGTTAGAATATGGGATGACCCACATGTTTCGATGAAATTCCCTTACAACCACAGTTATCAATTGAACCCTTTGAGAAATGGATTTTGGATTTTGAAGGACCAATTAATCCTCCATCTAGGAATAAAGAGTATATTTTGGTTCATACTGATTATGTTAATAAGTGGGTAGAAGTAGTAGCTTTGAAACATGCTAGAGATACAAAGGTTTCTAACTTCTTATACTCTAAGATTTTTACCAGGTATAGCATACCATGAGATATTTTTACTAACCAGGGTCCACAATTCACATCCAATTTGGCTGCAACATTGGTTCAAAAATATGAAATCAAACACCATAAATCCTCTTTGTACCATCCACAAGCCAATGAGAAAGTGGAAGTGACAAATCAAGAGTTGGAGAATATCATTACCAAGACTGTGGCACTACACAAGAAGGATTGGGAAAATAGACTTCCTAAGGTAGTTTAGGCCTACAAGACAACTTAGAAGACAACCACCAACTTGACACCGTATGAACTTGTTTATGGAAAAAATGTTGTTTTTCCCATTAAATTTGAAGTGAAGACTCTCTGTACTACTCTTCAATTGGGGATGAGTCTCATCAAAGCCTAGAAGAAAAGAATAACTCAACTCCACTCCTTGGATGAAATCTGTCAACAAGCCCTTTTCATGCAGAGGTTGTGCAACAACAATGAGCATAATGGCATGACCACTTCATTCATTAGTGAATGTTCCAACTTGGTGACTAGGAATTGCTCTATGATTCCTAGTTCTAGGACTTCAAAGGAAAAATTCACACTCACTAGCTCAGTCCTTATGAGATTTAGACTATTTATGATAATGGTGTTGTTACGTTATATGCATTATGGATTCAGAGCATATGGTACTTCTTGTCAACGGGCACTATTCGAAGCTATACAAACAACCCCATTCAAAAGAAACTTTATTTGTACTATGACAAAGGAACTCACTCTTGTTCTTGTCACCTCTCCAAAATAAAATCATATTAAAACCAAAAATATGCAATAAAAGATCCAACAATCAAAACCTTTGGGCATTGTTGGTCAGTTATTACTTAAAAATCAGGCTACTGTTAGGTAATAATTGTATAATAATCTTGGAGTTGCGGTCTAGTGTCATTATCAATAATAATAATAAATAATAATAATCTACAATCTATTATTATTGTCATAGGAGTACCAGGAACTTCTTCCCTCTAGGGATTTTTCTTGTTGCTAGCCATTCTATGGTGTAGTAGGCATCGATTTGCATTTTTGACATTTTGTGATGCCTTTGTGTCATCCTATTGCTACTTTTTTTTTTCCCTGAATTGGTTGGTTTTTTGGTCACTTAGTCTTCAGTTCTCATGGCTCCTCTTTGCTTTCCTTTTTGTGCCAGGAACCTTCTTGTCACTTTTGTGACAGCTATTTAGCTCCTTTGGATTTTTCCTTTTTCCATGGTGGTTGTCGTACATACTCGGTGTTGTCATTTCTAGTCTCATGGTTGTTGTACATGTTCTGATGCTACCAAGTGGATTGCATGGCTACCTTCCATCACATCATGTCACATCCATGTGTTCCCTCCACTCTTTCAAATCCATATTGGCGTCAGGTTTTATTTCTTTTGCTAACAAGGCTGATCTTTCTCATTCCCTTTATGGATTTTATGCCACACCCTAGATTCGTCGTACAATTCCATTGTCTTCCCTCTCTCCACGTCATCCTTTTTTCATCCCATCCTCCTCTTCATCCATCTCTCGCCACATCCCATCATTATTTCCACATCACAATTTTCTTGCCATTTCCATCTCTTCACATCTTGTCATCCCTACTACAATATTTTCCATCCATGCTATTGGATCTCTAGTGATTATGCATTTATGATGGTTCATTGGCTGCCCCTCCAATGTTGGATTTCTTGTGCTACCCAATCTCTAGTTGTCCTTCGATAATTGGTAATATGGTAGTTTTATGTTCTTTTTCAATTTATTATTTGTATTTGTTTTTCACAATGAATGGTTACTTGCCCCATGGATGGGTTAGCTACTTATTTGGGGGGAGGATATATTTAGTATATTCCTTATGGTTATCTGTGATATTATTACCTAGGAAGGGATTATTTTTCACCCAATTTAGTTGTCATTTCGGGTACACTAACTGTAATTTGAAATTAATTATCCATTTTCACTTATCGTTTCCCCATCACATGTCATTTTACCATTAAAACTTCATTATTTTTCTACCATTTTACCATTTCACCTTTTACCGTCTCCACTTTCTCATTCTTTCCATCTTTGTGTTAGTGGTTTTGGTTTTATGGTTTCATATAGTGTTGACTTCCTGACACAATCATGGCACAAGAATACTGACACCGTTATGATTCCACTTCCATGGAACGTCTAAGATATATAGAGGAAGCTTACAAAATCTTTAAGCAAGCGCATTGGGATGTATATTTTAGATGATTTTGTGGATATGATAGTGATGTAGCTAAGGAATTTGTGCTTGATTTTTTCTAGAATCAAGTCTCTCTCACGGGATTGAATTTTTCTCTCACATTCAACACAATTGTAGATGTAATAGGGCTACCATTATCTGGAGAAAATTACTTTCCTGACAGTTCCATAAAAGTCACATATTTATGACCCATGAGAAAACAATTCTTGCAGAGGGACTAAGTTGTGCTCACTTCCTCACCCATGGAATGATGTTGCCAAATTTATCATACAATGCGTCACCTATGAAGGAAGTTACATCTACGTTTATGCACAACATTTTTTCCTCCTGTTATACTTGTGAAAATGAATTCTTGTGAATATTCCATATTTCCTTCTTTGTTCTTTGCAATGAATGAGTAAGGTCATTCAAGGTGAGAAAAAGTATTCCTTGGCACATCATGGGCTAATCTAGTTATTAGTTATCCAAGAATTGAAATTTTTGTCTCCTCTGGTGATTGGGAGAGTTTTGTCAATATGGGGGAAGATTCAAACCTAGAATAAGGGAATCCTAAGGAAGAAGGAAGCCCAAAAACTCCAAGCCCTACTCACACTGAGGAAGAGACCCTTGAAAAACCTCCTACATCTAGCTCAAGTCAAAAATGTAAGCTAAGTAAAGAAACCCCTATTTCCTCCAACTCAAGCCCTAAACCCATGTATAGTAGGAGACTCTCAACCAGACGACGTTCAAACCCCCCAACTGTTGAAAATATTCTCAAAAAAACTAGAATGACAAAGGGTATATGGATAAATTGAAAGGGTTGGCTCAAGTAGCAAGTGACATTATGGAGTTATACAACCAAAAAGACCTTGGCTCTAACCTAGAAGTCCTAGCTAAAGTTTTTAAGAAAAAAGGTAAAGCCATCAGGGAGCATAGACAATCTGTAAGAAGAAAGAAGCAAGAGCAATAGGGAAAGAATAGTTTTGATGTGGATGCCTTTGAATCTAAAAACCCTGAGACTGCTCCACAACTTGGTAATGATCTTAACCCTAATGTTGATCCTATGACTGATATTATTGATCCTAGTGAATCAAGGACAGTTACTTCACCTCACAGGATAGGAGGTGTTGCACTAGAACATGAAATCCTTGACTCCCCAACACTGGGTGAAAGAAAGGACACTGACATTGAAATGGGAATGGGTGTGTCAAACACACATATAGAGTTCAAAAACTTGGACACTATGGGAGGCTTTACAAATATTGATGAAAAACTAGGTAATCAACAGGTTGAGGATGAACAAGGGGTAGGAGTGCATGCAATCCCTATTACCACTAGTACATAAACTAAAAAATGGATGAATTAGTTGATAGTTTAAAAAAGGAACAAATTATGACAAATAATTTCTTAGTCAACATGATCAGGAGGTTGAAGAAGAGTTTGAAGAGAAAGAAATATTCTTAAAAAAAATTAAAGACTTGCAAGGGTCAATTAAAAAGTTGAAAGAGGAAAATTAAGAATTGTTGAATCAGCTTCAGTAGGCCAACTCTACCTCTCAATTACAAGAAAAAAAATTCAAAGATTGAAAATAGAGTTGGAAGAAGCAGTAGTTTCCAAGGAACAACATATGCCCATCAAGGATCATGAGGAGTAGATGGAGGCATTGAGACAACTTTGGTCTTAGGAGATTGCCAACACCATCCAGAGATTGACAAGATTATCTTGTTTTATAGTTTTTCCTTCCTTGCATGGGGACAAGAAAGACCTTCATCTAGGGGGGAAATGATGGGAGAAAATGATGCCTTACTATTTCATCCTTTATTTTCCATTTTACCCTTGTTTATGTTGTCTTTTTTATACTTCATGTCACCATTTGTTGAAGGAAAATAGATATATTTAATAAGTTGTAAAAAGAAGTAAACTATCCATAATTCTAATTATTCGAAGAAGTATTAATCATTTCATGATTAATGACAAGGATAATTAAGGGCACGAGCTCAACTGTTGTGAGTACATGGAAGGAAAAAGACTAATGAAGAAAGGATTTGTTAGATTGGAATGGTTGTTGATGACATTTTACCTAGATTACTTTTGGATTGTTATATTTCTATTTTTGTTAAAGATAAATTATGTTTACTAGCCTTAGGCCGATAGTCTATTTTTTATTACATACTTTGCTTTGTTGGTCGTAGATCACTGTAGATAGGGAAAAATCTGGTTTAATGTTGAAAACAATAAACTAATTAAATCCTATCAAGCACCATGAAGCACAAACTAGAATGAAAATGCAAATACACAAAGGAAATGCAAACTGATTCTCAAACTAGACTTGATTGACCTCCATGGCTCTTCTCCACCTACATGAGAATGCGAGATTTTGAAGGGTTGATAATGGAGGAATGTTGGGTGCTCATTCCTATAGCATAATGACTTGACGATGAAAATGACAAATGGAGAATGATAGAGATGGATTGAAGAATGATTTTGACAGAGTGAGGATGCTAGATGAATCAACCTCTTCAATGGATTGTGAGAGGCCATATTTATAGAGCCTTGATGTGGACATAGATAAGATTTGATAAGATTCGATAAGGATTTGATTTTTTACAAAAGAGGAAATACAACGAGATGAGATAAGATTTTAAAAAGCTAGAAGGATCTTGATTTTCTCTTTTAAAGGAAATAAATCTTGAAAAAGATGGGAAGGATAATGAAATGATAAAATTATTAAATAATGATAAAGCATTATCTAATAAAGGATAGGGATGATGTGGAAAGATAATTAAATAATGTAAAATCATTATTTAATTATAGACTACGGTGAAAAGCATAATTAAATAAATACAAATTTATTTAATTATAGGAGAATGGATAAATGACTAATTAAACAATTAAAATAATTATTTAATTAGAGAGGATAAATGGTAATGAATAATTAAATAAATAAATATTTATTTAATTATAGAAAAAGTATAGATTAATGACTAATTAAACAATTAAAATAATTATTTAATTAGAGAGGATAAATGGTCATTAATAATTAGATAAATAAATATTTATTTAATTATAGAAAAAGGGCTTATGGATAAATAGGGAATAAATGAAATTAGTCAAATAACTAAGATTTATTTAACTAATTAGATGATGACATGGGTACCTAGGGCAAAACATGCCACCGGATGCCTAAATTTGTAATGTTGTGACAAGGTATCATAAGAGGACATTTTTGGGTGTCTATATTTTGCCCCTCTTTGAGATGATGTTCGAGATGATGATATTTGCATCGAGTAACATCGTTTCAAAGAAACTAAGGTATGGATAGAGGAAAATGGATAATGATAGAAAGATATGATGATGGAATGATGATGCCCCCTCAAGAGGATAGGCGGGTTGGAAAAATGCGGGTAGGCTCTCAAAATGAAAGGGATGGGTCAAGAACTAAAGATGAAGGAATGGATATAGGAAGTGAAGGATGCATTATGCTGCAATGAAAGTGAGCAACCATGATGTTTGATTTAGAACTAGACATTATGCACCAAGGTATAAGGACCAAGGTGACGATGTGTCTCATGCCCCAGCGTAATACAACCTTGTCTAGATACAAGATATGAATATTAGCTGGAATAAATCGGATTTGATGCTAATGCAAGAAAAAAATGATAACACACACAAGCAATCAAGAAAGCATGCACAAATGATACAAAAAAAAACAAGGGATTGCCCCTGTCAAGCTATAAACCGATGAGTAATTGATTTATTGATTGATGATGATAGTGTTGTAATTGCAGGGAACGACATATCCCTAGATCAACACAAGGATGACTGATAATTGACTAATTGACTTTGATTGATTGGGTTTACAAAAGGATTAGGATCAAGACCAAAGGATGTGATTGGATAATTTGACAAGATTGATCGACTTGATTGGTATGGATTAAGGACTGACTTGCATTTGGATTATTGCTTGGATTTTTGTTGACTATTTGATTTTTTTGGATTTTTGACATTTTATGATTTTTTTGGCTTTTTGAAATGTTTTGATTTTTTTGGACTTTTGCAATGTTTTGATTTTTTTGGACTTTTGAAATGTTTTGATTTTTTTGGACTTTTGAAATGTTTTGAGGTGTCAAAGGATGAAAATTTGAGTAGCCTTTGTGCTAGATACCAATGACAAAGGGAAAACCAAGTCTAGGTGCAAGGGTGGGTGATGGGATAAGGGATAAAAGGCTCATGATAGATAAATGGATGGTATGGATGTATGCATCATAAGAGAGCAAGGATGTGATCTCCAAAGACTATGTTGCATAGGAATAACATGCCCCATTCTAGGTACAAGACTTAGGATTTTTCTAGACAAAATGTATGACAACAGGATAATAACATGATTGGTTTAGATAGGATGAGGTATGTCAAGAGATACCCAAACATGTTTCAACCTTTTTCCCCTATATCTTCATCAAGATCAAAAGGAGAAGGGTGGATAAGTGGACTCAATATGATAGATATGTATGATGGCTAAATATGGTAGGTACGATGAAAATGATAGGTTGGATAGATAAGACATTGTGCCCCAAGTGTAAGTGACATAGAAGATCAACCTACACATGATGCCTGTTTGCCAGGTTTTCATCATGGTACTTATCCAAGGCGCCTGTTTACTAGGTTTTCACCATTAGACGAAGGGATTTCTCTTTAACTTTTTTTTTTGTTTTTTTTTAACTTTTTGACTTTTTGACTAGGAGAAGGGGAATATGGATAGGAGTGACTCAAGTTTCTAGTTCCATGAAAGGTGGTAGTCCCACTAGAGATGGATGTCATTGCATGGACCATGTCAAATGTCATTATGCTCATAGATGTTGGTAAGGGATGACATGAAAGGGAGATGGAGTAGGTATATGATGGATTATGATGTAGATTATGGAGGAAAATAGTGGATTATGATGTGGATTATGTAGGGAAGATATAGAACTTATATATGACTTATGCAAAAGATGAATGGGGAGGCTTAGCCAAAAGCATGAACCATAGGAAGATGGTGGGGGAGATATGTGGGATAATGAGTGAAGGATGAGGAGATGGAGGTATGTGGATTTGTTGTGAAATGGAAGGGAACCATGACCAATGGTTGCACACATTGTGATAAATGTTGAGGCTTTTGATGTGGACGAGGTGTAGGAAGAAATGGAGCTTTTTTCTTAGGAGGTGGTGGACGAAGTGTTTAAGGTACCCACATAGACTTGATATTTTTATGATTTTTGTTTGGCTTGTGGGATGAAATATGAGATTCTTGAATAGCATGTGCATTTTAGATGGGAGGGGAAGGTTTGGATTTTTGTGATGTGGATGCCTCATTTGACGTGATTTCTTTTTGCTTAGGGACCCAAACCATTTTAGTTTTGGCCTTTACTTTTGGAGGTATGGGCTCATATAGCTTTTTAGATGTACTTGGCTTTGACATTTTGCAACTGTATCGTAAGGCATTAGAACTTTTATAATTTTGGACTTTGTGTGTGGAGGCATCTAAATTTTTATTTTGGAATCTCTTGGATTTGGTGGGATGAGTGGAAGCTTTATGTTTAGACAATGTGTGCATTGATTGGTCATGATTAAGATGTTTAGAGGATTTATGGGTAGATGGATAAGAGGATTGGATGGTAGGAATATTAGGTGTTGGGAGTAATGGTGGTAAAGTGGATGGAGGGATACTAGGAGTTGGAATTAATGGTGGTAGAGTGGATGGAGGGAAGTGTATGGTCACATGCTTTTGACATTTGTAGGATGATGGTGGTGGAATGACAACATATTTTTTAGGCATATGATAGGCTTTAAGATGGAAAGTGGACTTAGAATGCATGGAGGAAATACCAACATATTTAGATTGGTGTCCTTGAGGTGTATGTCCAAGGCCATAAGAGCGTGGAGGGACTTTGACATGGATGGGCTCCAAATACCTTGTTCATGAAGGTCTAGACCTTTACCTTGGTGGTTCATATTTTGGAGTGTGAAATGGAAAATGGGACTAGGTGTAGGTGAAACACCAGACATGAGTTCCTTATTGGATGGAGAAGATAATGGTTGTTGTTGTTCTAAGGAGGAACATTCATGAATGAGGGTGGAAAGACCAATAAGATATGATGGAGGACTTGCAATGGGGTCCATAGTGGGCAACGAGGGATCATTAGGATCTTGATTAGCATTGTGTTCACTTAGATCCAAGGTATTTGTTTGACCTTCTATGTGTTCTTGGGAGGCATATGTCTCATCAAGGGAAGTGGATGTTGATGGATCATGGACAGGACTAGGTGGAGGTGAATTTGGAACATCTTTCTCATGGATGGGTATAGGATCAAGTTGCTCATGGATAGGCCCTTCATCATTATGGGTATCATCTTGATCATACAAAAGATATAGATTATGGATAGGTTGGATGAAAATGATTTGATCTTGATTAGGACTAGGGCTTGATGTTTCCACATGCTTGGGAGTAGACTCTTGATATAACTCTTGGGTTGCTTGAATGGAAGTGGAAGGGGATTTCTCATGGAGAGGCTTGACATGTTCTTGATGGTCAACAACATAGGAGCATGAAAGAGGGTGACTTGGACTTACGACGGGAGACTCTTGAATTGGATCAAGGGGTTGTGGATGACATGGTTGACTTGAAGGACTTGGAATGATGTTTGAGGACTCTTTTGTATGTTCAAGTATATGTGTTGAATGAAATGGTGACAATTGATTCCTTGCTTGTAGCCCTTGGGTCACATCCTTTATAGGTGGATGGGTGGATTTAGGTAATGCCATCAATTTATTTTTTAAATATCTAAATGCAGGGCATTTATTTGATGGAGAATTAGATGATGATGGGGGTAATGAATATTTTGATTGGTTACAAGATGGAGAGGCCAATGGATTAGGACTAGGACATGGTGGCTTATGGGTAGGCATTTGATTGGATGGTGGTAAGGGTGCATGAACTAGATTGGTGTTCCCCTTGTCAAATGGAAGGTGAGAATTGAAAGGCTCTTGATTTTGTTGCCAAGGTGAACTTGGGGTCCTATATTCTTGTTGTGATTTGGGTGGATATGTTGATGTGGCATTGACATGATAGGTAGATGGGTTAGGTTGGAATGATGATGAATGTGACACATAGGATTGTGATTGAATGTGTTGAGGTTGGAATGGTATTTGGACTTGTTGTGGTATGATTTGTTGTGATAATGATGGAGGGGTTGTATAGGATAATGGTTGTTGAGAGGTAGATTGATATGGATAAGGGTTGACATTAGAAGACGTGTGATAGGTTGATGAAGGGGGAACATGATATGTGGATGGATAAGGTTGATATGATGATATAAGTGACACATAGGATTGAGGTGAAATTTGTTGATGTGGTGATTGGTCTTGATGATGTGCTTGTTGGATTTGACAAGTGGCCATGAGGTATTGGGATTTTTCTATGAGTTGTTGTGTTTGAGGTGATTGGCTAGTTTGAAGTTCTTGGATCATGTCATGGAATTTGTGAATGAGTTGTTGGGGTAAAGGTGCTTGACTTCTTTTAGCCATGTGAAGCATTTGAACAAGCTCTTGTGCTATGTCTTCCAATGTTTTCATGGTGTGAAATGATGTTGATTGTATTAAAGAGATGATGATGATTAGGATATGATATGGAATGACAAGATTGTATGATTTAGATGATGTGGAAAGTGTTTACTGGAAGTTTGACTTGGGCACTATCAAACACAATATTTCACATATAAATGCATGAACACACACACCAAACACAATGATAAATTTTTCTTTGAAGATTAAATGTTATGATTAAGCAAACACTTGAATATACAACAACAAGCCATATGACTAGTCAAGTGGGGTATGGTCAATTAGGTCTCAAGCTAGTTTGCACAAGGTTGACTAAGGAATGATTTGAAAGAAAAATCCTACCAATAAGCCGGGAGAAAGGGGTAACCCACCCTTCACCTTCACTTCCCAAAGGTATAAAGTTCTTTGGGGCTTAGCTCAGAGTGACAAGATTTCAACTCCCAAAGGAGCATGTCTTTGGATTCGCACTCTATTGAGGTCATCCCTTGGAGGGGTGTGTACTCCAAGCAGGCCTCCTACAAAGGGTATGACAAAAGCAAACCAAGTGAGGTGTTTTGGAGGACACACACACTTGATTCACACTCGCAATGATTAATTTCCCTTTAGAAAATTGAAATGTGTGTAAAAAAGTTCAAGCACTTGTTCTTTTTAACCCCAAATCAAGATGTGTGATTGAAGGCAAAATTAGTTTTAAGCCCAATTTCAAATATGTGATCAAACAAGATTGATTTTATGCCCCAAATTAAAATGTGTGTCAAACAAGATTAAGAGATTAAAAAGGGAATGTGTGCACCTGATTATTTTTGCTTTCCAATTTGATGTGTGTGACGATGCCAATTTTTTTTCTAGCTCCGTATGATTCACCGACAAGTCACCAAGACAAGAGGAAAAAAAAAACACAAATGTGCAAACAAAAGTGATATTAGATCCCAAAACATGCAATCTATTAAAAATCTGACTAAATTAAAAATTAGAAGTCTAAACTAAATTAAAAAGTTAAAAATATAAATTAAACAAATTAGAAATCTAACTAAATGAAAAAGTGAAAAATCTAAGTAAAATTACAAATTAGAAATCTAATTAAAGGAAAAAGTGAAAAATCTAAGTAAAATTACAAATTAAATCTAAAATTAGCTCATCTAGATTAGAAAAATATATTCTAAAATCTAAAGTAAAAAAATAATCTAAATCAAATTAAGAATCAAAAAAAAAATTGAAAAAAAAATCTAAATTTGAAATCTAAAAATCTAATTAAAATTTAAATCTAAATAAAATCTAATGAATAACCTAAAAATTTAAATAAAATCTAAAAAAAAAATCTAAATTTTATAAATTAATACTAAATCCGACTTTATATTAAATCTAAATTTATTCTAAAATCTAAATTAATTCAAAACTAACCCTAAAATCAAAACCAAAGCAAACACAAATAAAATACTCCCTGCTTAGCCGCGGCAAGCCCTCAACACATAGTTTTGATGAAAATTGAGCTGCATGTCGACTATGTAAACTTTCGCCTGATGTTGTGTTAGCAGGAGAAGCTATCAAAATCTTTTAGAGTAATGGAAATTGATTCAAAAACTCATCACATGCAAGCTAAGTGGATTTTCCATTTGGAGATCTGCACTTGATCCTTCAAGATTCTTCCATGAACAATGGAAGTTCTAAAAAAATTTCGCTCCACAAAGTAACCATGTTTGTCCTAACACAATTACTTTTTCGTCTTGTTGTCCAGCTATCATTTGACTACATATGTGGGTCTTTATACGCAAGTATGGATTCAAAGCTCCAATTATAATTCTGTTACAGTGATCAATCTAGCTACCTACTACTGGAAAAGTTGTGAGGGACGCCTTAGAGACCATACAAGAAATGTTTCAGAGCAACAACTGGTGAGATTTTTTGTTGAAAGGAATATGATGGGCTTCTGGTTGTAGGGCACGTGATGAGTTAAAATGGCGACTACATATTACAAAGGATGCATCATATGTTGTATTTGATGGGCGCCCTGAAGTAGAAATGGACTTTGGAAGAAGAGGGGATGTTGAGAAAAGGCTTGGAGAAGTATGGTGTGGGAGGAATCACATAAGGACCATCGCCCTCTGAATCTGGTTCAACAATTTCCTCAAGTCATTCAGATGGTTCACTTGATACAATGGAAAGGCGTCCAAGGAGAGCTGAGAATGATGGCTCAGGAAGTACATGGTTATGTGGAAGTTGTGGTATTCTACCAAGTTAAGAAATCCAAGGAGGAAACGCTTACCCAACTTTATAGCTCTATCAACTCTCAGAGTACAGTAAAGATTGAAAAAAAAATTCCAAGAAGATCAGAATGCAAATAGGAAATATCGGGTTCACCAAATGTAGATAGGGAAAAATCTGGTTTAATGTTGAAAACAATAAACTAATTAAATCCTATCAAGCACCATGAAGCAAAACCTAGAATGAAAATGCAAATACACAAAGGAAATGCAAACCGATTCTCAAACTAGACTTGATTGACCTCTATGGCTCTTCTCCATCTGCATGAGAATGCGATATTTTGAAGGGTTGATAATGGAGGAATGTTGGGTGTTCATTCTGCAACATAACGACTTGACAATGAAAATGACAAATGGAGAATGATAGAGATGGATTGAAGAATGATTTTGACAGAGTGAGGATGCTAGACGAATCAACCTCTTCAATGGATTGTGAGAGGTTGTATTTATAGAGCCTTGATGTGGACGTAGATAAGATTTGATAAGATTCAATAAGGATTTGATTTTTTACAAAAGAGGAAATACAACGAGATGAGATAAGATTTTAAAAAGATAGAAGGATCTTGATTTTCTCTTTTAAAGGAAATAAATCTTGAAAAAAATGGGAAGGATAATGAAATGATAAAGCATTATCTAATAAAGGATAGGGATGATGTGGAAAGATAATTAAATAATGTAAAATCATTATTTAATTATAGACTACGGTGAAAAGCATAATTAAATAAATACAAATTTATTTAATTATAGGAGAATGGATAAATGACTAATTAAACAATTAAAATAATTATTTAATTAGAGAGGATAAATGGTAGTGAATAATTAAATAAATAAATATTTATTTAATTATAGAAAAAGTATAGATTAATGACTAATTAAACAATTAAAATAATTATTTAATTAGAGAGGATAAATGGTCATGAATAATTAGATAAATAAATATTTATTTAATTATAGAAAAAGGGCTTATGGATATATAGGGAATAAATGAAATTAGTCAAATAACTAAGATTTATTTAACTAATTAGATGATGACATGGGTACCTAGGGAAAAACATGCCACCGGATGCCTAAATGATGTAATGTTGTGACAAGGTATCATAAGAGGACATTTTTGGGTGTCTACATAATCCAACTCTATCGATTTTTGTCATATCACTCAGTTTATATATATGTATATATAAGACTGAACATATATGCGTGGTGATTAATCTATAAAAAAACTTCTGCTCTACTTTCATTTGTATATTTATGTGCATTTGGATGATTATTTTGGCATAGAACCAGTCTTATTATGTCTGTTGAATAGTTCGGATAACTAAGAGGGGGTGAATCAATTATCCTCAAACAATTTTCTTTACTTTAATTAATCCAGAGTAGACTTATACCAATCAGAAATTAATCAAACAAAACATGAATGCACACAACAACACCAAGTACAAAGAACACCAAAATTTACGTGGAAACCTAAGAAGGGAAAAACCACGAAGAAAGCTAATTCTCAATTATAAAACATTGTTTAAGGTGACACCGGTTAACGTGATTTTTACAAGGGCTCACTACCAAGTTGTTCATTGTAGGGTGGCTCACTACAAGTGGACTCACTGCCCAAATACAAAACAATAGATTACAAAATAGTCTCATT
This sequence comes from Sequoia sempervirens, assembly GCA_007258455.2. Classification (NCBI taxonomy): domain Eukaryota; kingdom Viridiplantae; phylum Streptophyta; class Pinopsida; order Cupressales; family Cupressaceae; genus Sequoia; species Sequoia sempervirens. Next base: position 30,501 of record VDFB02342872.1, read on the forward strand.
GACAAAAGTGAACTGATGAAGTTGCATCTACATATGCATGAGTTTAGTTTCGGTTAAGAGCGTAATTTCTGTCTGCAGCAGATTGAGTTAAGAATCTTCTGCACATCTTCCTTCCATAACCTTCACACAACCTTCTACCAAAACATATTACTCCTTCCTTCACACTCTTTTATCTATTCACACACTTGCACTCTTCTTCCACGCTTCTATGCCTTCAATCAAAAATATGTTATCTCTATATATATGTATACCCGTAGAACAAAAATAAGTCGTCCACACACAATATCTTCATAGTCTTCTAAGTCAGCCAAACACCATTTGAATTTAGATCACCACAAGGCATTTCGGAATGAAGAACAACCTTAAAATATTCAATAAGACCTTGCACGCTAACACTGGACCCAAAAGATATGTCACACATAAAGATCTTCTTACCACATTACCAAGGGACCAAAAATAGGTCATACATAAGAGAATAATTTCCAAGAGATAGAAAACTTTGAATTACATGAAATATATTCTGGAGCCGATGAGAATGCCACAACCAAGACCAAATCTTGATTATCATCAATTTTAGTGTCAACTGGAGAACCACAATTTGACATACAAAAACTTGCAACATGCTACATGAAGTTCTAGATAGCAAGGTTACCTAGAGTAAGCTTTGAGCATAGTAGCCAACATGAAAAGATAAGACTTCATTATACTGCATAAACTAAATTCAACAAATGTCCCAAAAAGAAGTATTGCCATATCCAAAGAAAGGATAATATCCATACTACGTAACATCATAGCACTCGATAGGATACATCAAGTATGTACATCATCTGGAGCACAACCTTCTGGATCCAAGGTTTTGACATCGATGACAACAATGCTAAATCATCTTCAAAAACTTTTCACCAATCTCCACCCTTTGGCATTGATGGCAAAACAACAAAAACTCAAAACTGCAAACTCAAAAACTCCAAGTACTCCCCCTTTGTCAAACAATTCAATACCTCTTTTTGTTTTTATTTTTCTCTTCATTTTTCTCCCCCTTTTTGCCATAAAATGAAAAAGGTCCAAAATTTGAACATTCAGGAACTCAAGTAAAAATAACACTTTTCACATGGAAGATTTTCTTGTACCTTTCTTTCACAATTGGAAGAATCCTCTTCCAAGCTAGCACCACAAAATCCAATCTGGCACTCATATTATCCAATATAGTCAACAACATAAATGAGGATGACTAGTCCTGAGACAAGCACTATTGTTCATAATCTTCGGCATTAGAAAGTATCTTGGAGAGATGATCCAACCGGACCTCGACAATTTATTTCACCAACTAGAAAGTTCTAACCAAGTCTTCCCTTTGTCTCTGAACAATCAATAACTCTGCTTGCAACTCACCAACTCTTATCCTCTGTTTCCCATATTTATCTTTGAAGAAATCAAAACTCTTTCCAATATTATTCATCTCAGATTCAATACCTTCAATTCTGCTTCAAAAATTATCAACAACAGGCCATCGGAGACAATACCTGTAGATGTTAGACATCTCCTTAATGCATTATTTTGTCTCACCAATGTGTTTGGATAACTTATATTTAGCTTTGACACACCTTCTCTCAATCATAGCTTCGTGTTATCACGGAATCTAGCAGCGCTCGTTCCACGGATAACCCCCCTACGAAACTTGTCCGTTTCCTAGGATTCGTGAAGTTCAAGTACGCATAACGAAGTGATTTTCAAGCCACCTTGAAATGTGTTCCCAAGTCTCGAATATTCAATTCGAGCATTCCCCCTTGTTCGCCTCGCAAAGACCTTCGAAACGAGATCTTTCGCGACGTTTCACTGTTAGTACTTTGCAAATTACGGAAGATGCAGTAGCACTGAAAAAGTGCGCTCCTGCAGGGAAAATCCAAAAATTTGGCTAAGTCTGGAAATGTAAGGGCGCTAAAATTTAGCGCCCCTACATGAAGTGAAAATTCCAAAAAATGCAAGAGCGCTAAATTTTAGCGCCATTACATTTTTTCTCGACACTTAAACTTTTTTTGAGCTTCTGGCACGTTTCTTCACAATTTCGCGTTTTTCGTCAATCGTGCCACTTTTCGTGCCTAAATTTATTGCACGACTTGAGTTAGGTTTTTAATTTTCATTTGCAAAGTTAAGTGAATGAATTCGCCACTTTTGTTGTTTATGTTTTATTTCTTTTACCTCTCCTCTTGCTGTGCGTTTGCCTTTCATCTGCAAAATCACGTTTTTTGGAGATTCGCCATTCTTCTCTTCAACAAGCTTCGCGTTTTGCCCTGGTAAGATTTTCCATTTTGTTTTTGTATTGTCATTTGTATATGATCTGTGTTCGTTCGCGTTTTTGTTTCTTTCTTTCACGTCTTTCATTTCATTCGCGTTTTTTGTGTCTTACCATTCGCATTCTTCTCTTTCCTAAACCTATGCTTTCTCTCCCTTCGCGTTTTCCTCACCCTGTTCGCCATTCATGGTTTGCTTTCATTGCACGAGCCTTGGTGAACCTTTGCTAACCCTCGCCATTCCTTTCTTTGTTTTCTCCAAACGTGTATTGTTCTACATTCGCGTTTCTTTGTTTCTCTACGCGTCCCACCCTCATTCTCCATACACGTTTCTTTCTTCCTTCAAAGATGGCGACATTTCTGTGTTCCATGTTTTGTTCATTTCTCCTCACAAACTCATATCTCTCCAACGTTATTCCCATCGCGTTTTTCACGCCGTTCTTTTCATATGCTTTGAAACAAACTTTGCAATCTCACAAAAGAAAAGATTTCTTGTGAAACCCTTAAGCATAAACATGGAAATGGAGACAAATTCGAAAGCTTTCATTCTACAAGCATTTGCAAAGCTCAAAGCGCCTTCGCCATTCCTCACTGCATTTACATCACCAAAAATTGCCAAAATTGCAGAAGCGCTAATTTTCAGCGCTATGACATTTCAAACTTAACAAAAATTGCCTAACACTGAAAAGTGTAAGGGCGCTAAAATTTAGCGCCCTTACACCAAAAGCAATTTTCTTAGAATGTAAGGGCGCTGAATTTTAGCGCCCTTACACTTTTTGCAGGCTTTTCCCAGACCTTTCCAAATGCACTCCATTTTTGACCAGTGCATCCCTGAGCTTCGTTTTTCCGCATTCGTGCATAGTTTTGCGTGCCTCGCCATCCGCTCCATGCTTTTCCACCCTCGTGCTCATTTCACGCTTTCCCATGTTTCCTAACAATTGGTGTTTGTTCTGGCTAGACGGATTGCAGTCTACTCTCAGAGATCGTCAAGTCAAGAGTGCTCAGTGTTCCAGTTTCTTTTGATGCTGACCTAATAAGCTCCTTCTTCTTCAGCAAAGTAAGATGAAGTATAAATATTATCATATGCCTATCCGCTAACCATGGTGTTTCGAAAAGTTGAAATAAAGGATACGTGGTTGGGCCATCAAGACTGGTTGACTTCTCGCAAAGTTGACGTAAACTAAGCCTCCCTCGACCAATGAGGGCAAGTTGCATACACTTCCACTTGGTATATAAGTTCCTCACAAATGCTATTACATAATACCTAATTTGTTCTTCAAATTATGCCCCATTACATCCGAGAAAGCAGAAGTGTGATCGACTCTTCCGGGCACGAGATTCTGAGACTCGACCCCGATTTCTTTGACATTGTCTTCAAGGTTCCTCACATGGACAAATATATTGACATTTCTATATCAAAAGCACAAGAGATCTTTGATGCTGATCCCAATAAAGCCAAACAGTTGATAAATACTCAATGGCTCAAAAAGCCTAGATCGTCTGTTTCTAGATGGCCGAAAGGACTCCTGAGAAGTGACTTCAAAGATGACGTCAAGGATATGATCACGTTTCTGAGCAGAGTGAAAGGTTTGCCGTAATCATCCACCTTTCACGATTGGATGTATGAGTACATCAGGATCATAAGGAGGCAGAAGGTACATATTGACTGGGGTAAACAAATCGCTATGAGATGCACTAAATTGATCAATGCTCCTTCTACATTGAAGTTCTACGACTTTACCCGGTAAAATGCTAGAAAGGGGCCAGGATGAGACAATTCCCAGGTCTATCTACAAAGGGGAATCGAATGATGGTGCCTGTGTACAGATATTTCTATCAGTTGGAGCTAAAGGAGAGCTTTCATCATTTCAGACGGGTCACTGATGCTTTCTTTGCGCCTTTACTCTTCAACTTTGATCCGGAAAGAAGAAGAGGTTCCGATGAGGTTTATATGTAAGTAAAGTTAATGTATATTTCTCCAATTCCCAACGTTTACTTACTTGAGAGTAGGCTGCTACACTGGTTGTACCTACATGCTACCACGTTATCCTTCGGATAAGTGGGTTCTCATGGAAACATGCAGACAGTTGATGTCAGTGCAAAAAGAACGAAGAAGCAACCACAAGCGCGGATTCAAGTTCCCACTGACCATCGGCGTGATATATGCTACTATCCAAACTGCACAAAAGCTAAGTCCGTCTAAGGCCGAGATGCATCATGACCATCAAAACCCATGTGTATATATTTGATTTTGACCACCGAGATGTCGTAGTTAGGCTGCACCAACATAGGTACCGTTTTGAAGACATCTGGGCAGATTGCAGAGATGAAGAAGCCATTCGAAAAATGGACTATTGCAGATTGACAGTTCAACAAATCAGAGATCTTGGTATCGCTGACCTACCAGAGGATTTTGAGGATCCAGGTGATATCATGAACGCTGTCTATGATGAGCAAGGCGTTGCTAAGAGGCCGTTGCCTGCAATACAGTGGTCTAGGAAAGAGGTCACCAGCATGAGAGAAAGGCTGAGACCAATCCTAGCCAACACAGAAGAATGGTTACACAAACATGGTCATACAATGAAAAGTTTCAGGACAGACTCAGAAGGAGAAGAGTCTGAGGCAAAAGCACGCCAACAGCAAGAACTCCGCGACAAAAACAAATCAGCGTCGCTCTACCTCTTCAATGGCAGAGTCCAAGCATCGCTCACCGTTGGAAAGAAAGATACCCGCTGTCCAAGAGTGATGAAGATGCATCTCATCCATCTCGCCTATGTAAAAGCCCATCTCGTGAGGGAGATAGATTCCATGAAGAAGATACTCAGCCAATCAACTACCGAAGATGAAGACTAGCAGGCGCACTTCGATGTCAAGAGGTTTCAAAGTGGACAAGAGTCCGATGAAGATTTCCCCAAGAAGGATTCAGCGTGACTTCAAGGTGAGCTGGAATCGTAGAGACAAGAGGGTGATCAACAAGAACCCGGTAGCATGAAGAAGCCAACTACTCCTAGAACGTAGTTGAGGAAATCACTGTATCATCGCCTATGACAAACGTTTCTCATACCTCTTGAGGCAGAACTCCCACCATCCCTACCGGAGACACCTATCCCCGCAAAGACAACCCAGCCTTGGATACTCCTTCGACAAGTATCCACGGTTGATATACTGTCAAGCCCACCATCGTCCATTCCTAGCTTGTCTTCACCAACGTATGATATCACTTCTGAGAACGAATTCAATCGTTTCATGAATGAGTCGATGCGTGATCAGCTCAATGTGTCAACTACAGGAGCGATGATGACAAACACTTCTCCAATTGTCGTCATACCAATGGTGAGTTCAGATGTGACAATAACTTCGAGGTGGCAATGGCTTAATCACTTGACAAGAAATCAAAGTTCTACAACTTCTTTCTTCCTTTACACATCTCAAGTGTCGGGTTTAAAAAGCAAATGATTTCTCCAGAGGAGCTCGACCTTGAAGAGATAGTTCTTCCAAAGACCAAAGGGAAGAAGAAGGCAAAAGTATACTCGAGGCTGAATGTTGATAAGGCTGGCCACAAGTATGCTGAAATTGGCATACCACCGAATCAAGAAGGTGATGTCAATATGGAGGACTACACAGTAACAAAGGTCCAGCTTGGCAAGGTTACCAACGAAAGTGCAAAAGCCGATGCGCAAGTCACTTCGGATATCTTGGCAGGAAGGCTGGACAAAGTTGAGCACCTTCTCGCAATTACGTACAAAACAAAGAGGGCGCAGAAAGCATTATGCCAATCGCTAAAGAGATTCTCCGGTTCTCCAAGTAATGCACAATTGCTGACAGTGGTAAGTATTGAAGACCCAGCTGTCAAGAAAGCTGAGAAATTCGCCTCCAAAGGCAGGGTGTTATATGACTTTGTTGAAAAGATCATCGAACACGGATCTCAGATAATTTTGGCTATGGATGAGAAAACCACCATGTTGGCCAAGCTCACCACAGAGCTTGATAAAGAAAAGAGCGTACTTTCCCAGGAGCGCAGAGACATGGAAAAATGCCTGTTGTCATGGTCGGAAATGAAACAGGTAAAGCTCAACAAATTGGTGGAGGTTGGGGTAATTCCCGACAAAGAAAAGTTTGTAGAGGTAAAAGAATCACTAAAACACAGGATTCAAGTGGTTCAATCTCTCATTGAAGATCTTCACCAAGTACAGGAAGATGTCGACGGGCACCGCAACATTCTTGACAAAAGTATCAGAGAGTTGCCTGGTCAACTTCTTGAGGACAATCGTATCTTCCTACCGGCCGCAGAAATATCCCTGATCTTCAAGGAAGCCATCACGAATTTGATCGATAGTTCAGACTTCTCAGAAGCTTCGCTGAACATCATTTGTGATACAAGGCTCACATTGGACACCGGACGCGATCTGACAAAAAGTGCAAAAAGTTCACCTATCTTCCATGAGATCATCAACAGAATTCACACACCATTGTGGGATTACAACCGCTGGTCCAAGATGAGAGTTCGTAGGAGACTAGAGGAAATTTGAAGACTTCCTCACACCAATGCAAAGAGACAAGTGAAGCTGCCCCTATTCTCCAAGCAGCTAGACATTTCCTCGCGCATCCCTTTATGCATCTTGTAAATATTTCTCGACATTTTCGAATGTCATTTTGTAAATTGTACTTACACCAAGTCCAAAGATGTAACATTTTCAAAACAAATTACACTTTGACTTTGGTCAAAGTTAGGTGAGATTTCCTAAAATCGCTCACCTAACTCTCCCTGATTTTCTCAATCTCTTTCCTTCTTTTGCTCATCCCTCTTTCTATATAATGTGAGGGATTTTCATTGTAATATTATCTTTTAGTCTATTGCAACGAAGTGCTGCCCTTTTGTAAGCAAACTTGTGAAACTTTGCGTTCATACTTTGTGAATGAGATTCAATCAATAAAGAAAAGGATTGCAAGCCAGACTTTGCGTTGGATTCGATACTTTTGTAAGTTGATTTGATTTGGTAGTGATTAGTTCGAGGAATCTGAAAGACTCTAAGTGGTTGATGTAAACTTTGCGTTACATCTATTATTTAGATTGCATTGTTATTTTGTTTATCATTGGTTGAGTGATCTATAAGACTTTGCGCTTATAATCATTTATACTCTTGCATGTTCTTGTTGGATAATCTATAAGACTTTGTGCTTATAATTATTCATACTCTTGGATACTTTATCGAAGGATCTACAAGACTTTGTGCTTGTAATCGTTCGTGCTCATTGATACTTTTGTTGGATGATCTACAAGACTTTGTGCTTGTAATCGTTCATGTCGTTGAAAAAAATTGTTGGCGCTTCAGAAAGAAGACTTGTGCTTCTAGCAAAACGACGCTTTATGCAGATCCATTGATAAAGCTACGGAACGACTTTGTGCTCATAGCTTTCCCTTCACTCTATTTTTGTTGTTACTACTGTGACTCTATATCGCTCGCTGACGAGATAGAGATATTGGCATTACTGCTAGTTGTTCGTTTCAGTTATCAAGAATTCGGAACTTCCAACACGTGAAGCATTGTAAACATCTTCTCTGAAAAAAGAGAGAAGGATGAATGTAACACAACCCCCCCACTCCGTGAATTACGTGTACATTGTGTAATTACTTTTTTGATTTACTATTGTTTCTTTTAGCAGTAAGAAGGGCGCCTCCCCTTTCCGAGAGGAGAGATTCACATCTCACATAGCTGTGGCTGAAGTCCAAGTTGTGTAATCTGTCGAAAGTTGATTACATAATTTTCACCCAACACTTCGAACTTATGTCCTTCATGTCCTTCCAACAACATTCTTTCTTCAACAACTTCTACTAGATTATCCGATAACAAGTCAGAAACATCTAAAACAATAATACCCTTTTTGAGAAAATAATCAACCAAAGCATCATCAATTTTAAGCCTTCTAATCAAAGAGTTGGCACACCACATTTCACCAACCTTCTTCATATCACCTTCATCTAACATCGTTTGAATATCATCTAGCTTGACAAAATCAGATCTAGGTAGAGACTTTTCTTCGTTCTCCTTTTCTTTTGAGATAGTGATGACATCTTCTGTGTTAACTTTCCTCTTTTTAGGTTCCAGGGGGTACCACCAATACAACTTCCAACTCCTTCTTATCACAGGAGGAACCCTCCTTAAACTAACTGAACATTATCACATCGGAGTACAGATCCATCTGCAAGGATGATAAATAAACTTTGGATGCACTTGCTTTATCTTCCATACATTCCAAATATCTATAAAATTTCTTTCTAACAGGGATTCCAGACTTCCACTTAACATTCTCCTTTTCCAATAGCGAACTTAGAAAGTAAAATACCAAACATATGAGTAGATATCTAAATCGGAAAGGATAACTCTCAACCATAGACATTCTAACATTCTCAATTAGGTTTTCCATCATTAGGCTACATAAATAAAACTACTTATTTTCCTTCACCATCATGTGTGCAATATATACAACAATAGCCGAAGTAGAACCTTCATGATTTCTGAAATAGATTGTATAAGAGATGTCGTAAGCAACATACCTTACTACAGGATTGACAATCGTATTTATCAATAGAGTCCGGGGGTCTTTGTTGATACCAGTAAGTTCCTCCACATCTCTGTATTTCACTATTTTCTTCTTAGGGGGGTCACCAACACTACACAAACCAGTAATAGCTTCAATGGCTTCCTTCGTGATTGGATAGGGTTTGTCCAAAAAAATGTTTCCATCCTTGAATCGACTCAACAAGAACAAGATAGATTCTTTTTTTTTGTAAACTAGGGAAATTCTCCCCATAAATCCATACCCAGAGCACTTACGTTTTACAATTCATCTATCTTCAACCCTAGTTCCATTTCCTTCATCTGAGGTGTACATCACTCACCTCAAACCCACAGGTGGGGTATTGTATGGTGTCATTAGCATAAGCATGTTGGACGAGATTATTATTTGGGTTAGGTGTAGGTTGTGTTGGAAATTGAGGTGCTCTTGATGGATTTGGTATAACTATTGAAGGTTTTGGCATTATGTCTTGTTGTTGTGGTTGCAAGGGTTGTTGTGGGTCTTGATAGTTGAGATTTTGATTTTTCCAATGCTGACCTCTTTACCATTGAGGTTTCCATTGATTTTTTTGGGTGACCACTAAGAATTATAATTATTTCCTTGGTAATTTTGCAATGGCCACATGTTTTGATGTTGTTTATTCCAATTGCATTGAGGCATTGACCATTGTGGGTTTTGCACATTGGCCCAAGATTGAGGGTTCTAATTAGGGAAATTTTCATTATTACTAGGAAATGACATGTTATAACTAAAAGGATCTTGGGGCATACCTTGTCTTGGATGTTATGGTTTGCATTGAGTTGTGTAGAAAACTTGACCATCTTCACCTTCAAGTGCATGAAATTTTGATGTCCCTTGCTTATCTTCAAAAATACTAGCCACTTTCTTGCTCTTGCAATTGATTTTATTTTTTTGATATTGTGGGTAGTATTCTATAAGGGTTTCCTCTACTTCCTCTTGATTTTTCTTGATATAAAGGGTATTTGATTGTGTAGCCAAGTGGCTTATGATATCTTCCTTCATGCTTTATAGAAGATTGCTTAGATCCACCCTTGAGACTCCAGTGGTTGATTTGTTGATGGAAGATGTCTTGTCTCCTCTAACCTTCTTGGTAAAAGACCCTGAATAGTTTCTACATATTTTGTAAATATCATCAAATGGTAAATGTGACATGTCTCCCGCCTCAATGAGGTTGATTCAATCTATACAGTCTTCATTAACTCCCCTTAAGAATACCAATTTTAGGGATTGATCAGAGAACCTATTTTGATGGGATTTCTTAAAGCATAACTGACACCTATTAATATACTCCTCCAAAGATTCATCTTACTTATGTGACATCCTGAAGATGTTATACCTCTTTCTATCTTTTCCTCTGTAATAATCCAAGTACTTCTCCAAGAATTTTTTCTTCATTGTATTCCAATTGGGAACAACACCTCTTCCCAAGCCCATGAACCATCTCGAAGAAACATCTTTCAATGTTGTTGGAAAAAATTTGAGTATTTGAGCATCCATTATATAGTCATAACTTTATCATAGCACATAAAAATAAAAAATAAAGGTGTATGGGTCCTTTCTAACTATCCCATAGAAGACAAGTAGTACTAAAGGAGGTATGTTCTTCAAAGCAGCAACCCTCTCCTGGTTGGCTATAGGGATCTCAAATGTTACATTCTCTGGTGGGTCTTCAATTGCTACATCAACCATGATGTTGATATGTATGTGGGAAGTATCCTTTGTTTTTAGTGTAGTTATTGGTGTCAGGGATGATTCTTCTTCAAGAATATGCTCACTCTATTCACTATGTTCACTAGTATCTTGCAATGGTTCATGTGTTGAAGTGAGAAATCCTCCCAGAGCATCTATTTTCCTCTGCATGCAATGTTTGTAACTTTTTGGTTCAACAGTTCTTGTACATTTTTAGTAACTCATGTTGTGTTGATGGCTTAAAACCTATTTACCCTAATGATGAAAATGGAATTTCTAAACTAGGAAAGCTTAAAAAGAATTAGAAATGCATAGGAGAATCCTAAACCTAGCACCATCCCTAAAAATTGTGCCAAAATTGCAGGGCCTCTCTAATGTCTGATTAACTTGGTGCTACAAGTAGACACATAATTCAAAGGATGTCTTCCTAACTGAACAATTAACCAAACCTTTTACAAGAGGCTGCACTTAATTATCAACTAGGGTTTTGCAAAATTTTCACAGTATTGGTGCTATATATACATTCATGGATTCTAACATGGCCTATATCAATGAGTATAGATGATTTACATGTGTAAAAAAATGATAAAAAAGAAAAAAAAGAAAGAAATGAAACATTAACTAGAAAAATAGGGGAAATAGCATAAACTATTACTTGTGTTGCGAGTACTTATTACTTAAGACTATGCCTACTAACTTCTAAGATTGAACTGTAACTATGACTACTAAATTATAATAATTAATTGTAACTAATTTAATAACAAAAAGACAAATTGGATAGTATTACCTCAAGTGACCCTTGCCTGAGTTGCTACTTCCATAACAGATATCAACACTTACTACTTGATCAACAAATCATGATACTGAATTAACTCCTTTATTGCATGATAACTCTAAACTCTAACAAGAATCTAATCAAGATCTCTCATTCAGAAATACATATTCATTATTCAATTGATAACAGGAAACTAACAATGATAAAAAAAACAAATTGGATAACTAGTAACTAGATTCGCTCCTCTTAGTAGATCCCACTATATGGGGTCTGTGAGGAGTCTTATTCATCCTAGGAATGAAAGCATAAGCATAATGTTTTTTTCCACTCTCCTTCAAGAATAAGGAGAGGACTTATTCTTGTAATAGAAAACCATAATTGAAAAGTAGAAGAAGACAAACTAACTTAGAACTCTACCCTAATAGTTAACCATAATGACAGAGATGCGTTTCATTGGAAATGTCACATCACAAGTTACTCCTACTCATAACAGACTCCTTCTTTCAATCATCTTATCTGGTGTGCTTGTAGTGACTCACAGTTGACCATTTAATGGTTGCCTCTATTCTTCTTTGGATATGTCACAATTTAGTCATTTTGGCTTCTCCCCTACAACTACTTGTGGTCCTTATGGTGCAGGTTGAAAGTCTAGTTGTTGTGGGTTACAATTATTCTTAGCTACAAGAGGTTGGTTTCATTCTAAAGCACACACGTCATTAATAACCATAAATTAAGCATAGTATCATACTCAATTTCATGAACACTCATACAAATTTCATCATATCATATTTGCATTACCACATACTAAAGTCTAGTTTAAAGTGCATAAAAGGTATAAAATATGTATGTCTTGGGAATGTTTGTGAAATTTGGTAGATTGAAATGATAAAAGATATAAACTAATGAATAAAAACTAGCCATAAATTAATCCCATCTATGTAGAACATGAATTGAATGGGATGGATTGAACAACAGAGTCAACATAAGGCTTGAGATGCTTCATCAGTATAATTGACAAGTAAATATTATTAGAGAAATATTAAAGGAATCATCAGATCACCAAAATATTTATACATATGCAAAGATAATTCCAAATAATTCAAGTAGGGGACAAGGTGTTCTTACATTTTAAACATCAAAAGAGTTCAATAAAACTTGGAAATTATATTAAATTTTCCTCATGATTCATTAGACCATTTGATATTATAAAGAAGATTAGTCATGTGGCTTACCAAATTTCTCTTCCCCCCATCTCTCTCTCTCACATACATAACGTATTTCATGTGTCCTTTCTTAAAAAATATGTACCTAAATCAACCCATTTATTTTATTAGCAAGCACTACAAGTAGAATAGGTTAGATAAATTCACCTATGTCCATTCACAATCGTGGATAGATGTAGTATAACACTACACAATTGCACTATATAGTAGGTTAAGATCCTTTAGGACCAATATGGGGAGCATAGAGCCACATAGGAAGATAAAGAAGTAATTAAAAAAGAATACTCCTATTTATTTGACTATGTTGGGATGGTTTAGCCCTAAGGGTAAAGGATGAAATATCCCTATAAACTTCATAGATTTTTTGTGTAAAACACCTTATATCTCGGTGTAATTTGGACAAAGGCAGAACTTTAACATTAAGATTATGATTATACTTGTTATTTTTAGATGTTTGTATGGAATTAATGACTAATGTTGTTGACTTAATACTTTAATTATTAACTAGTATAATGTTCAAGTAATTGAAGGTTATAAATATAATGGTTTCATTCTAATCTATTACATGATTGTATCTATAAATATATGTTACATTTTTCAAACTAACCAAGCACTGACATTTTTTGGCGATGTGTGTATGAGAACTACTTTAGTTTTGCAGGTTCCCAAGGTGCAAGAAAAGTGGACCTAGTAACCTATTCCAAAAATAGTCCATAACCCTTATAACCTTGTCTTACAATGAGGAGGTTGAGTCATCCTAGATAAACCACCTGACTATGAATTTCCTGTCAACTACCAATAATTTCTTTGACTTGTATTTGATTATTTCATTCCAATTGAATAGTTAATTTAACCTCTTCACTTATCATAAATTCTCACATTAGAAATTATGTTATAAACCATAATAATAATAATAAATAATAAAATAAAGAAAATAAAAAATAAAGGCAAGAAATAATATAAAAAACTAAACATAAAGAATGAAAACTAAAGAAAAAATCTTATCAAGGTCATAGAATTTTTTCATCCACCCCAACAAGAAGAATAGAGAGAATTAATGGTATAGTGGGTGACCGGATCATTAAATAACCATGGTGACCCCCAAATTCATCAAGACTAGCAGTGTGGAAGGAAGGACAATGTACAAAAGAAAAACTAATCTATGACCCTTCATAAAGGCACAATTTTGGATAGTTTGGGTACCACAAAATTCATAGGACATGAGCAACAAATGGGGAATTGGAAGCAGGGAGAGTAAGACGGTGATTAAGGGTTAGGTGTGGTTTTTTATGTGTATGATTTAAATTTTGGCATGATTGATAGTGGCAATTCAAAGGAGGATTAGTCACTTGGAGGGGTAGGCATTGCAACAAGTATTCCCTAGTTGAATTCTATACCATTTCATTAGACATGATTAATGACATTTTTCCTTGTTAATGGTTTAATTTCTTTGGGAAGAATGGGTTTCCAAATTGTCACCAGAATGAGGGTGTGGGGGTTGTAAAACTTGTATTTATTTTGGATTCCATCACTAAGTCATGACATCAAAACATAATGCAATCAATGAATCCTTTTCCCATTAGTCTTAACATAACCTAAATCCATGTTTTAGTTGCATGTTGATCACAATGGCATGAAACAACACCAATGGAATGACTACTACCATGCCTGAAATCATGAATACGAAGTATTATAAATCTTTTTTAGACAAAAAAAAAAAGAAAAAAGAGAAAAGAGGGTGTGAGAGAGAGAACTCCATTTTTGGGTAGAATAGTTGATGGAGTGTTGCATCAATTTTCTATATGTCAATTTGGATTAGAACACCATAATGGTAGGTCATTATATTCCTAATAATATTCACTCATTTGTGGTTTGGGGTTTTTATTTTATAAGGGTTCCAACTAAGTTAATGGTTGAATTTAATGCTAGGATTATTTGAACACCATTTTCTTTGATTTTATAAATCATATGCTATAATAACCCCACACCAATTTTTTTATTTTTCAATATAGAAAATTCAAATACAAGTCATACTTTTGATCACCAAGTTCCCATTGTAATAAAGGTAAGAGCATATGATGTTTTGGATAACACACATTCTATCTAGATGAATGTGTTGGGATTAGGGTGTGTCAACCTTTACAAGTCTTATCATTTATGTAATTATATTATTCATTTTATGCCTATGTTCTAGGCCCACTATGCCAAGTCATTTTATGGGACCTATCGAGTGAGGTCACATCCTATATGGAAGTGACTAGGATGACATGGAAGCTAGAGTTCTAGAAGTAGGCATCCCACTTGATGAACCCCATTGTAAGTTGAATTTATGGAATTTTTCATGTTGTAAGAGTTCATATGATAAATTATGATGGGATCTTATGACAAATTGACATATGATAGATTATGACAGATAGAACAATTAAGTATGATAGAATATGACAAGTGGACCCCATGTAATGAAGATGCATATGCATGCAAGGTGTTTTCATACATGCAAATACATTTCATATTGATGATTCATATGCATGAAGAGGAAGGTGTTAGAAATAGAAAAATCAAATTAGGTGGGTCCTAGTTATGACAATGGTATTCATGCAAAGTTGTTGCATGCATGAAGGCACTATGGATGTCAAGGGGGGCTATTATAGACATGTAGGTGTTAAATTTTTTCCATGTGGAAATATCAGGTGTCCACCTTGAGATGTCTTCTTCATTGTATTATTCTATATATTTGGTACTTGTGTATTTTGTATGAGAGATATTTGAAGTTGTTTGCAAGTATCATTATGTTGTTGGAATCACTTTAGAAACCCTATCATTGTTGAAGACTCTTGAAAGAGCTATTGCTCTAAAACTATATTATAACTATAATATTTGGCTATGGAGATAGCCACCCAAAATCTAGAGGCCTAATGTAAAGCACAAGATACTCAAAAGATCGATATGCCAAGAATAAATTGTATTCCTATCAAGGAATGCAAAATATAATGAATATGTATACAAGATTACAAAGAGAACCCACTAATTATATAGGCCAAGATGAGACATAGGAAAACATAAGATTATGACAAGTGTCTCAATATTATGATATAATACATAAAGTGATAAGTATCCTATGTGTACCCTAAGTAAACTTAAGTGATAAGATGTGAAAAGGACCTAATAGTGGAACTAGTTACGGAATACCCCTATTCACACCAACACCCCCCTTAAGTGCAGCTTGAGGAACAAGAATCATGCAAATTTACAAAGACGGGTCTTAGCTACAAGGCCTAGTGAGGTACCCATGTAAAAATGCAATCTCTCACAAACAAAGAAAAGGAGAAAACACAATGAGACAAAAGTCATCCCCAAAAGAGAGAAAAACAAGAAAAAATCTCTAGACAAGAAGAATGGAAAAACCTCATGTCAGGAAAAAGTCCCCCATAAGAGAGAATGAAGAGAGAAGGTCAAGTGACCACTCCTAAAAATACAATCTCCTACACTAATGGTGAAATATTGACATGGAACTCTGAAGATAGTCTAAGATCATTGAACAAAATTTCTCCCCTTAGGAAGAAATAAAGCCAATGATACATGTAGGATATCTTCCCATTCCTAAAAGGAATATGAGGAAATAAGGATATAAGTCTATAATTTTCTCAAATGTCACAATATCAAGAGTCCCAATCTTAACTGAAAAATGTGACAATGTGGGACAATGTAAAAACTGATGTAGAGCATAAACCAAATATTATGACAAGTCCTCTAAATGTTGCTCCAAAAATATGTCAAACTATGATGAAGACTGGTATAAAAAATTAGGTACCACTATAAAAGATGTCAACATGAATGGTGACTGAGTTGAAACTATCAACTCGAAAGTATTTGCATAATATATCATTGTGGAAGAATATATTATGGAGGAGAAAAAAAAGGATGTAAATGTACCCTCAAAACATCTAAAGAATGTGAACCAACTTCATGTGAGATTTCATCAAAGAGGAGATGCATATCCTCAATACTTTCATCAACATCCCAAATGTGGGATTCAAGAAATAAATAATGTATGTCATGTAATAAATCATCCCAATGATCAATAAGTGATGAAGAATCCCATGATGTACTGTCCACACACCAAGTTTGAGCATGAACAATTATATGATCTACAAGTGTTGAAAGTGAAAATCCCTCAAGCTATTGATGCTAACTCAAATATTTAGGAGGAGAATGCTCTATAGGAGTCGTAAAATATGAATAATCAATTTTTGTCTCCAGAGGAGGAGGAGGAGGAGGAGATTTGATGGCCCTTTTATGTTCAATACTTTGCCAATAATTTAGCACTTGTAATGTATCTTCATCATATGGAATATTATCACAATCGTCTAGGAGAACTAACTAATCAAAGAGAGGTTCATTTGTGAATGGAGAATCATCTATATATACATACATCTCCCAAATTTTAGTCCAGGAAGTAATAGGGGAATCATAATATGATAGGATAATCCTTGTGTTGGAATTCACATTAAGACACAGTTCCAACAATATGTCATTTCTTGAGATACCACTCTTTGTTCTCTCAATCATATGGTGGTTGAGGAACCACTTCATATAAGTAGGGAAAGATATTAAGCCAGTTGAAATTATTCACCATACCATCTTTCCAGGCCTTATAGTTCTCTCTTTTCAAATCAATAATTGAAATATGAGGTGATATAATCATGATATTATCCTCAAATTATAACATCCAAGCAAAAGTAAATGTAGAACTACAAACAACCCCTAGAACCCCCCAAGAAAATATGATTTGGAACTTTATACTTAGTGTAGTTACAATTATCATTTGTAAGAGAAAGATAAGTGGTTTTTTATCTCAATGCATTACAATTGCCAAAATAAGCTTATATATTAAAAGTATAATTTTGACCATAATGACTATACATTGATTGCACCACTATGAAGTACACAAAAAAATATATAATTTTAAAAAAATGCACTTGAAAAGAATCTATATGACCTTGAACGGAGCCTCAAAAGATCTCGAATAAAAAGTTCAACAACACCTATAAAAAAAATGTAATTTATAGAAAATTCATGTACCAAATTAGAAATTGTCTACACGAGAATGTAGAGCACAAAAAATTATCCCAAATAAAAAATATTCCTCAAAAAATAGATGTTTTGAGCTTGATTTATGAGTGATTGAATATCAGCTCCAAAAAGAAAACTGCCAATAGAGGGGGCAGAAAATTCAAAATCAACCTCCCACCAAATTTGGCAGAAATGCCACTAGATTTAAAGAATCCACCAAATGTGCAGAATTGCCAGATAGTTTTAGATATCCACCATATTTGGAAGCCCTACTAAGTTTTGAACCTTTGTTATAGTTGGAAAGGTCACTAAAATTGGTAAAATTGTTTGCAAGTATAGGCTTGTCCAAATGTGGTGTTGTCATTGATGTCATAGATACCAACACTGTTCAATATGTTGAGATTGTACATGTATAGTTGAGATGTTGTTGAGATGTTGTGAGTACATGGAGCTATCTTATATGGATGCAGATGTGATGTGTTGATAAGTTTCCAAGTGCTTTTGAGAAAATCAATAAAGAAGAGAAGTCAGAGTGATGACTATGTTCAGATTGTGCTCCAGTATGTGCTTCGCGTTTCTCCTATGTTGATCCTATGCTTGTGCAGTTCTGAAGTTTTCATTACTGTGATTTGATGATGATTTATTCTAAGTTTCAATTTTTGGTGAGATGATATGTGAAATTTGTGTCCACCGATATGTGTGTTCTATCAGCAGAGTTGATCTTCTGTGGACTAGGAGAAATATTTTTGCTCCACAATCCTCCATTGTTTCGTTTTAGATCT
>VDFB02342876.1:0-26165 GCA_007258455.2 Sequoia sempervirens
GGATCTGCCGCTCCACCTCTCCAACCCCAAGCCTGGGTTACTAGCCCGTCAATCTGCTGCGTCGCGAAGGCCACTGGGATGGCCGGCCCCCATGCATGCTCTCTCGACGATCGGGCATACTCTGCTGTCCCCATCGGTACATCCTGCTGCTCCCCGAACTGTCTCAGTACACACTGTGGCAGATACATCTCAATAATCAACGATGTCTGTACTGTCCGGCCAATGAGGTATCGATACTGCCTGCAAAAACTGAGATGATCATCCTCATCATCCCATGCCTCACAATCCCTGTAGGGTCTCCAGATGAAAGTCACCATGGTGTCAATCCGATGTCGCCACCACCCTGTCTCACCTATATGAGTCTGCTGTAATGCGTCGGCATAGTAGTACGAATAAGGCATCCCCTCGGCCAGCTGTGGTCTGTCGATAGGAGGGCGGAATATGGCAATATGCTCCCATGCCCAGATCATCATCAATGTGGTCCCACAGGAGATACTCTCTCCTCTCCTATACACAACATCATGCAGCTGATGATAAAGTGTCCCCAGCAAACAGGGACCCCATGCGTAAATTGTCCTGTCTCGCCGCATGCCGACCATGACATCCCCCCAACCAATCGGAAATCCGTGTCCTCGTCGGTCAGGTACCAAAATCCCACCAATCAGAGTCGCCAGAAATGCATCAAAGCGACTGTAATGCTCCGCCAGGAAATCCCAATGGATCTCGTAACCCTCAATGCCGAGTCCGGCACCCTGATCCTGGTAGTACGCTCGGAAGGTCTGCTCGCCATGGTGGGGATCGTAAACGATCCGCTCCCCTCGAATCGGAATCCGTAGAATGCGGTAGACATCCTCCAAAGTGATCGTAGCCTCACCTGTCGGCAGGTGAAAGGAACAGGTCTCCGAATGCCATCTCTCGCACAGCGCCGTCAGCAAACCCCTGTTCGCCCGAATGGCGGGCATGAATGCAGCGTGGAATAAGCCGAGTCTCATCAGTCGTCGCCGCTCTCGCGGGCCTAGCTGATCGCCAAACCGAAAGGTCCTCGGTCTGCTCTCCCTCGTGTAAATAGGGGCAAGATGCCTCTGCAAAAGGACGAACACTGCATTAGCACCTTTTGGACAACTGTGACCATCATAGAAAATAACTTAGGGCATGAAAACATCAAAACAAGTTAAAGTCAAAAAAAAAAAAAAGGGCAAATGCGTCGCAAAATTGCAGTTGCGTCTCAAAAACACAACTGCGTCGTTCGAAAAATCAAATGCGTTGCACTAAGTCAACTGCGTCGCTGGATAACACTTGCGCCGCGAATTTAGGCGTTTGCGTCGCCACATTGCGAATGCGGCGCGTTATTTCATTTGCGACATTTAAACAGTCGGTTGCGTCTCAAATATGCGATTGCGGCATTTGAGAGGTCAAATGCGATTCGATTAAGCACTTGCGTCGCACCAAATATCGAATGCGGCACAAACCGCCGCCGTGGGTTGTTTGCTTGACTCAGTTGCGTCGCGACGCATCAAATGCGGCGAACGCGAAGTCACTTGCGGCTTACGCGAACGCATATGCGTCGCGGCGCATTCGTTCACTATCCTAGAAAACATAAAAAAAACACGTAAATCGAGAAAATGACAAAGCAAGTTTAGGGTACATACCGCAGGTCCTGAGCCCTCTGGCCGTCTGAAGGTCCTCACGATCTCTCCGCGGTGCTCTGTCACTGGAATCACCATCGTCGCTGCTGCGCCTTTTGCTCTGAGCTCTCAAGATTTACAAGGTGAATAGTGAAAGTGAATTGACTTTTACCCCTTTGACCATCTATTTATAGGGTGAAAGTGACATTTTTCAACTGCAGTTAATACTGGAGGCTCATTTCCGCACCTTTGACCTCCCCGTAAGTTGCTTTAAACATGTCAGAATCTGAAACCGACTGTGCCGTTGTTTTTCTAGCCATCAAATTGATTTATCAGGACCTTTTGCAAATTTTTCTGGCGCCGACCCACAATTTGAAAATTTCCCGAGGGGGCAGGAATACTCCGTACCTTCGCTGGGGCATATTCTTGACGTATTTTCTTTGTCACAATACGACAAGCGACATTATGACAAAGAGGGGCAAAATGTAGACACCTAAAAATGACCTAGGCCTGCAAGCTTAGATTATCTCGACATTGCCCTTTTCATTCCCATAATTAAATAATTTTAATTATTAAATTATTTTCTAAAGTCATATCTCTATAAATAATTTTAATTATTTAATTAATTCATTTTTGTCATTTATTTCTCCTTGATTATTAAATAAATAAATTTTATTTATTTATCTAATACGTCATTAATTACCTAAAGTCTTCCTTTAATTAAATAAATTTCTTAATTTATTTAATTTCCCTTTTGTCATTTATTCCTCTTGATTATTAAATAAATACATTTTATTTATTTAATTACGCCACTAAGCAAGTCCCCTTCTTTTAAAAATTAAATAGATTCTAATTTATTTGATTTTTGTCCATTTTCTACTATAATTAAATAATTATTTTAATTATTTAATTATTCATTAACCTCTTCTCTCATTAAATTAAATAAAGTTAATTTATTTAATTTGGTCCACTCTCTTGAATTTTGAATTAAATTATTATTTAATTCGAAATGATTCCTTTGTCACATTCTTCTATAATTTAATAATATCTTTATTATTTAATTATTCACTGGTCACCTGGAGTAAATAAATTTTATTATTTAATTTCTCCAGCAACCTCTTTGTCTGTGCCAGTCTTATCTTCCAAATTTATTCTTATCTTTTGACATCTCATTTAATTTCGACCCTTGATTGAATTATCTTATAATTCAATCTTGGCCCTTCATCCTTATCATTGCCCTAATTTTGACCTAACCCTAATGCACACAACAACATTCAATCTTGATCTTTGATTCTAGGGTTTTTTATCATCTTCTCATCCTGGCCACACATTCAAAATTGCAGTTTTTATAAAATGGCAATTTTGTTCTCATTTGGCCCCCTCTTGGTCTCTGGCTCTCTCTCTCTCTCTCTCTCTTGATCTTTCTCTCCATCTCATGCTCATTTTCTGTCAACTCATGGTCATTGTCATTTGCAGTCATTGTCATTCTAGTCTATTGTCAAGTCATTTCTTTTAGTAAAATCCTTCAAAACTTGCTTAGGGCTTTGTCATTAGTCATAGTTGCTCATTTGAAATCTGAGGGCATCTCTATTTACAGCAAGCTAGGAGGTGTAACAAAGGTGAAGCATGGAAGATGAAGACCTAGGGTAATATTGTTCCTTTTGTTTTCATGATTATTTCCTTTGTGCTTTGTTACTTCATAGGAATTTTATTGTTATTGTGCTAACCCCTTTAACAAATCTAAGATTTTCCATTGATTACAATTTGCAATCCCAAAAAGAATTTCATCTCACCAATCATAGACATCTCAAATTCATTCTGCATTTCACTAGAAAACTTCATGCACAAGGCATCATCTCCTCCAAAAATAATGTCATCAACAAAGACTTCAACAATCAAATCTTTATCATCATTCTTGAAATATAGATTACTATCAGCAGTACCTTTGTTAAATCCAAGCTTCAACAAATACTTGTCCAATTTGGCATACCATGCTCTAGGGGCTTGCTTAAGTTCATACAATACTTTCTTAAACCGACACACCGTATCTTCCTTATCAGTCAATTGGAATCCATCAGGTTGCTCAACATACACTTCTTCTTCCAATTCACATTTTAGAAAAGCTGATTTGACATCCATCTGATGAAATTTGTAATCCTTGTGAGTAGCATAGGCAAGAAATAATCTTATAGCTTCAATTCTAGCAACAGGGGCAAAGGTCTCTTCAAAATCAATTCCTTCCATTTGTGAATATCCTTTACATACTAGTCTTTCTTTGTTTCTAATCACTTCACCTTGCTCATTCAGTTTGTTTCTACAAAATCCATTTAGTTCCAATAACATTCTTATCCTTAGGTCTAGATACGAGAGTCCATGTATCATTCTTTTCAATCTATTTCAATTCCTCTTTCATTGCTTCAACCCAATGCTCATTTGTACATGCTTCATTCACACTAATAGGCTCAATTTTTGAAATCAAGCAATATTCTTCTGCAATATTTCTCCAAGTCTAGATACCTTTGTTCTTACCACCTATAATCTGATCTTCTGAATGATTCAATCTTACATACCTTAGAGTCTTCTTAGGTTGTTCTTCAACTTCAGTTTCTTCTATGTTTCCACCAGTTTCTTCTTCTTCTTCATTCTCCTGATTTACCGAATTGATTTGCACTTGATTGATAGTTTGATCTTGCTTTCCTTGATTTGTACTGTCATTCTGATCATCAGATTCATATGCATAGGTTCTATATGGTGTACCAAACTCTTCATCTACCTTAAAATTTTCACTTTCAACCATTTTCTTCAATCTTTTATTGTAACATTGATAGGCCTTGCTCTTAGTAGAATAACCCAGAAAGATACCTTCATCACTCCTAGCATCAAACTTTCCTATGTCTTCATCTCTCTTAATGTAACATTTGCTTCCAAATATCTTGAAGTATTTAATAGTAGGATTTTGACCAGTCCATAGCTCAAAAGGGGTCTTACCAGTATCACCTTTGATTTGTACCCGGTTGAGTATGTATATAGAAGTACTCACAACTTCGCTCTAGTAGATATGAGGGACATTTCCTTCTAGAATCATTGTTCTAGCAACATCTTCAACTATTATATTCTTCCTTTCCACAACTCCATTTTGTTCTATTCTTCTTTTCCCCAAATAATCACCAGTTTTTCACATGACTCTTCTCCCCCTTTGACATCAATGACAAAGAATCTCTAAGCTTTGATACCAATTGTTGGAAAAACAAGAGAAAACAACTGAGAGGGGGGGTGAATCAGTTGTCCTAAAACTTCAAAACTTATTCAAATTATTAACTTTATTCTCAAATCTGATTATTAACCATGAAAACAAAAATTAACAACACATCAGATGCACACATAACACCAAGATTTTTTACGTGGAAACCTTGTTAGGGGAAAAACCATGGTGGAGGTTAGTCCACAAGATTATACCCTGTTAAAAGTATAATGAAAATGAAATATGGGGAATGCACTTGCATTTAGGTGCACTGCCTAGAGCTCACTGCTCAATTACGAAGGAGGACACACTGTCTTAGAAAATGATTTGGATTAAAGCCATCCGTATGGATTTGAACTGATAAAATAGCATCTGCTAATGCCTGATCACAGTTCCGGTTAAGTGCATGAACAACTTGTTGTCAATAGATTTGCACCCCGCTAAATGCAATATTCAGCAACCTACTGAAACATGGAAACCTCTTTCAGATGTGGGTGATCTGAACGAAAGAGGAAACTCCAGAGTGAGCTGGTTCTCTGAATGATGAATTCTATTCTAAAACAACCTCTGAGGAAAGGGATAAAGGATAACTTGAAAATAAAGCCTATGACTAACAGATGATTCACCAAAATTTATGAAAATTTAGACTTAACCACTCATAACAGCTTCTCTATTACAATAATTCTCACAATCTCATTGGCACATATCCCATCAATGATTTGCATGAAGATCTGGAAAAAAAATACAACATGCAACCTGAAACATGTAATTCTGAAACACAACCTTATAATAGCAAGACATAAAAGGATTCTGATTTGAAAACAAAAATACATCAGATTGCCATTATAAAATCTGAGACAAAAGATAAGAAGGAGAAATCTGCCGTTCTATTAAAACTGAAAGAGTCTTTGCCTGAATATGAAACTATAACAAAAAAGGTTTACAAGCTCAAAAAAGTGTATGAGCAAGAAACTCTGATCTCCTGACTGAGAGAGAGAGCTGAAAGACTAAGTCTATCCAAACATAGCTCTCAAGAAACCCCTAATCCGAGCTCAGAAAAAAGCTCAAGGAAAAAACCTTCAAACTATCTCAAAAACTGCCTAAAAGCATAAAAAAGCACAATGCTTTTAGAATCACACTGCCAAGCCTCTAAAAATAGGCTAGTCTTGCTTTAAAAGCTCAAAAACATCTTATCTCTCCAAGATAAGTCTGAAATCCGACCAAGGGAAAAGTCAACAAAAATCTGCTAAAAATAGCAAGAAATCACAAAGCAATTTATAGAATATCGCTTTATGATTTTTGCTTTACAAGATGCATATTTGCACAATTTATCTATTTTTTGCAATTAAAGATTTAAAATCTTTTGCAAAAAGAAAAGCTCCTTATTTCTCCAATTACAATAATATGATTTTCTCAAAAATCATAAAAACAGAACATTTATCTTCTCTCGTTATCTTCAATACTCATTGATTTCTCTAAAATCAATCAAAATAAAAACCCTAAAAAGTTAAATGACCCTAAGTCATAGGGTATTCACAATTCATCCTTAATTGATTTTCTATATTCAAACCCTTCAAAATTTACTAAGGCAAAAGAGGTAAGTCACAAAGACTTAACCTAACCTAAGCACATGAATTTCGGCCCTCACATAAGCATTAAACTCAGATTTTAATAAAGTCATTATGCAAAGATTATAATCTTTGACCTCCATTCAAAATTTGACATATGCTTTGATCAAATATTCTGGATGATGATGATGCTCGAATTAGGGCATGAGAAAATAGGGTCAAACCCTAATTATCACTTCATTTCACACTCTCTACTTTGGAGAAAAAGCTCTACCGCCGCCACCATGATTGAGTTGAACTCGAGCTCGAATGCTTTGATAATCTTCTCCATGCTCGTCAGTCGACTAAAATTTCAGTGGGTAAGCTTGCCTTGCTTTGTATGGAAGCTTCTTTTCTTTCATTCTGGATTCTGGAATATCAGAAGACTTAAGGCCACAACCTGTCATGCTTCTCTTCTAACTCATTCATGTGCTTTGATTTACCTTGGCCAACCTGCTATAATCTCGTGTTCATCTCAAAAGCTCTAAGAGGAAGCTCGCCTTGTGGGTTTTGTTCTTCTCTTCCAAGCACGAGGGTAAGACATTTGCACATGGCTTCATAGCTTTTTATGGCATCATATTTTGTTCTTTTGGCCCTGAGGCCGCGACTATGCACAGCCTTTAATACATTTGTTTGCATTTTTCTATATTCACACTTACTGTTGTGTGAGCTCGACCTTCATTGAGAGCTCGACCAACACTTAAGAGCTCGACCCCTTGGCATTTGGAAGCTTTCTGGAACTCTTGGCCACGGCTAGGGGCTTTTCCTTAGATCTGGACTAGTAACTTTCTTTGCTAACATTTGCTCTCTGAAGACTTAGAGGGTTTCTTCTTTGTTTATGGATTTTGGCCATGTTCAGGCCGCACCAGATGTACATTGTAGAAAGCAATTCTTTGAGTTTTGGACTCGACCCAGAACAAAAAATTGGCATTATGTCTATTTGAAAGCATTTTTGCATATGGGTATCACAGAAATTTGAATAAAGTTGTCTTTTCTTCCTTTTGTTGCTCGACCCAACTCAGGAAACTTGCATCTTCGTATTTTCCTGTTGTCTCTTCTCGTGGGTTATCACTATAATTGAATTTTCTGTATTTAAAACAAAACTGAATGTGGGTATTTGAAAACCCTAAAGAAAACTGTATTTTCTTTTTCTACAAAGCTCGATTCAGTCACAGAAAAAATGCATTTTTGTATTCTACTCGCTTATGTAAAACCCATTGTGAAGAGAAGGCTCTCCATGCTTGTATTTTGTATGCACAACAGTGTCTTTTTGACCTTCCTTAATCTTAACACGGCAACCCTTTGCCTTCTGCTCTTGGATTTTATGTAGAGAAACTAAGTTGAAACATTGTAACATCATGACCACATGCTACTCACCAGCTCATATGCATAGCTAACAACTTAGAACTTCTTTTGGAAAGAAAATGCTTGCTCTTCCCTTATTATCCTGGAATGATCACTTGTTATTACAATTCATAATGCTGTATTTACTTATTAATCAACTGGAACTAGTGATTCATTCAACACTCGAATGCACTGTCTGTCTTTTGTACTCTTGAGCAACATGGTACTCTTCATGCATTTTTATGTTCCACTTATCAAACTGCTTTCAAAATCTATTCTCTTTCATGATAAAAATTAAATCAAACCATTAAGGCATAAAGTATGCCTCCTCACTATCCTTGACTATGAATAGAATGAATTGATGAACTCAAACTTGTATGACATATATGATTATGATAAGCACAGAACATGAACTATCCAACAATATCTGATGCAAATGTACTCAGCTGAATTCCTTAAGTGAACTAAACTCACAGTTCACCTGTAGCCTTCAGAATAATTAACCTGATCGTTATGAATGCATAGTTGGTTTAGTTGCTTGATAAATAACTTTGTTTTTACTCTTTCAGTTGTTCTTCATTTTCACTTGATGAATATGATGATGTATCTGTAAATCAGCCCATTAATAAATAGGGCATCATGTCGAGCTCTACCCTTGTGGGAGCCCGTTTTTCTCCACATGCTTGGTCTTCGAATAATGTTCAGCTTCATGATTTTACCTATACCTGCACAAGGAAACAAACAATGTTAGCATAAAAAATAGAACATGTTGATCATGATATTGTTATTTCTCCTTCAGCTCATTTCTTTCGTACTGCACTTGATTGATTGTTTCAATGCATGCTTAATAGTAGGTTGTACTATTGTGGGTGCCTCATATAGGTTCATCATAATCAGAGGCATTGAAATCCCTCATTTCCTCTTACAAGTCGACAGAGCACAAGAAGACAACAAAGCACCATTCAGCATCAAATGTCGGCCAAAACAAGCAATGATGATTATGTTGTTTTCTTACATGATTTCCCTTTCACATCTTCAGTAGTATAGTGTGCTATTAGTGATGTATTGTAACAGTTACATCCACGGCTTGTGTGGATATCTGATTTCCATTCTTCCTTTTCATTTGAAAAGAAAAATGCATTTAAATGCAATGTTGTAATATCATTTTGATTGTTGAAATCAAAAGAAGCTTTGTAAATATGAGTTTTATATGAAATAAATGAAAGCATTCAAATGTTATTTTACTCATTGGTTCAATTTTGTATTTCTGTCATTTCTGGAACATCTGAATGGCACTCTAAAACTCTATTTCTCCTTTAAAATGTATAACTATTACTCAATGAATTAATGATAATGATGCGAAACAACATTTGAACTTAACTGCAATTTCACCTTATGATAAATAACGCTCAGCCGGCTTCACCAATTGAGCCGAGGCGAGAAATTGGTAACACAACTCTTCACTCTTCTTCACTTTTCTTCACACTTTTCTCTACCTTCGAATGATTAGGACATTATTCGCACATAAACACATGCTCACACACTTCAATTTGAACAAACAAATGCTCTTATATATCTGCAACAAGAAATTTCACCGCTACAAGTCGACCACAAAGAAATAATAAAATGAAAATAATTGTCAGCCCAAATCATTCATAATAATCAATGTGTATCAACCAAAGTCACCCATAACTTAGTGAGGACCAAAATAAAAAAATTTCAACATGCAAACACTTCAATTAAATTCTCCTTGAAGATCCACAACATGCTTCAACACCATGTTCATCAGGTTAATTCAGTTGTTTGCTCTTGTTTTTCCAACAATTGGTATCAGAGCTAAAGGGTTTCCTGAACTTAGTGTTGACTATTAGCATTGATACATCTAACAATCTCTCCCTTTAGTTCCAATACAACAATAATCAGATCTTGATTTGTAGTCTGATCTTGCTTTCCTAATTGTTGGATGTTGTGGTTGTGTTGGTAATATGTAGTTGTCATTGATGTCAACACTATTAGCATTAATATATTTGAAGTTGTATATGTCGAGGATATTGAGAAAATTGTAAAGAAATGAGTTGCAGGTTGTCAATGGTTAAGTGAAGTTCAGTATGGTGGTATGTTCTATACATTGAAGATCAGAGGTTGTGGACTAAAGGGTTTCTTGCTGAGTGTATCTAGTCTATCCACACCAAGTTTCAGAGATCTGCATGAAGAGTTGATCGAGTTATGAATATTTTCTTTCAGACAGTTTTTGTTTCTTTAGTTAGTGTTCTTGATTGAAGATGAGGCTATTTCAGTTAGTTCAGTTGTTGCGGATGCTTCTCTGTTGGTTCTTAATGTTTTTGGATGCTTCTAGATCTTTCTCTATCTTTGTTGCACATTTTCATTGATTGTTGTGATTGTGGTTGGCGATTTTCTCTTGTGTGTTCATATTTTTCACGTTCCTGGCCGACATGGTGTTGAAGCATGTTGTGGATCTTCGAGGATAATTTAATTAAAGTTTTTGCGTGTTGAAGATGTTGATTTAGGTCCTCACTAAGTTATGGGTGACTTTGGTTGATACACATTGATTATTATGAATGATTTGGGCCGACAGTTATATTCATTTTATTATTTCTTTGTGGCTAACTTGTAGGGGTGAAATTTATTGTTGAGGATATATAAGAGCAGTTGTTTGTTCAAATTGAAGTGTGTGATCATGTGTGTATGTGTGAATAATGTCCTAATCATTCAAAGGTAGAGCAAAGTGTGAAGAAAAGTGAAGAAGAGTGAAGAAGAGTGAAGATTTGTTCATGCGCTTAATCAAAACTTTGATCAGGCATTAGCAGATGCTATTTTATTAGTTCAAATCCCTACAGATGGATTTAATCTGAATCCTTTTGTAAGACAGTGTGTCTTCCTTTGTAATTGAGCAGTGAGCTCTAGGCAGTGTGCCTGAATGCAAGTGCATTCCCCATATTTCATTTTCATTATACTTTTAATAGGGTATAATCTTTTCGACTAACCTCCACCGTGGTTTTTTGCCTAACATAGTTTCCACTTAAAAAATATTGGTGTTATGTGTGCATTTGATGTGTTGTTAATTTTTTTTTTCATGGTTAATAATCAGATTTGAGAATAAAGTTAATAAGTTGAATAAGTTTTGAAGTTTTGGGACAACTGATTCACCCCCTCTCTTAGTTGTATGCTCTTGTTTTGCCAACAATTGGTATCAGAGCTAAGTTCCTTGGAAGAAGTTTAACAACTTAAGGTGATCCAAGATGGCAAGTTACAAGAAGGATACTCTGAGATTTAATGGAACAAATTACTCTTTGTGGAAGACTCAAATGGATTTTCATCTGAGATGCATTGGTGAACCCTACTGGAGCATTACAAGTAATAGATATGTTATTCCACAGAATGGTTCTACTACTTCTGCTGAGATAAAAAATGTTGAGTATAATATCCGAGCTAAGGAAGCTTTGTTGAGTGCTTTGACTGATTCAGAGATGACAAATGTTATGGATCTAAAGACTGCTTATGAGATTTGGAAAAAGTTGGAAACCTTGTATGAAGGTGATGATAATGTGAAGATTGCTAAGTTGCAAATCTTGAAAGGGAAATATGAAAGGTTGAGAATGGGTGATGATGAGAATTTTAATACTTCTATGCAAAAATTGAATGAACTTGTGTGTGGTATTAGATGTGTTGGTGGAAAGATAGAAGAATCTGAGATTGTTGCTAAAGTGCTTAGATCCCTTCCTAATTCCTACAAAGTCAAGGCTAGTGCTATTGAAGAGCTTTGAACTGTAACAAGCATAACCAAAGATACATTGGTTGGTAAGTTGATTGATTTTGAGTTCAACAATTTTGGTGATGCCCTTCCTAAAGTTGAATATGTATTTAAGGCCACTACTTCTGGAAGAGATAGACAAAGATATGAACTAGGTGAGAATTCATCTAGAAAGACATTCAAGTATGAAGATGAAATCATACAGATTGAGGAAGAAGAAAAAGAGATGGAAGAGCTAGAAGCACTTATTGTCAAAAAGGTACCAAGAGGAAAAGGTAAGTATGAAGGAAAGTTGCCTCTTAAATGTTTTTCTTGCAATAAGATAGGTCATTTCTCATCAAGGTGTCCGAAAAGAGCCCCTAAACCAAGACATAGCAAGCCTAGATTTCATAAGAAATGTTACTATGTTGTTGATGAAGGTGTAACAGATGAAGAATCTAATAGAGATGATGATGAATGGGTATTTATTGATGTCAGAGAAAATAGTCATGTATCTACTGAATCTGCTAGTTGTACAAATGTGGAGAAAGCCCTGGCTGCTTGAATTGAAGAGAAGATGAATGGGTAATTGATAGTGGATGTTCACATCATATTATAGGAGATAAAAGTAAGTTTGTGAGCTTTGAAAAATATGATGGTGGTGCTGTAAGATTTGGTGATAATACAGTTGGTGTGATTTGTGGAAGAGGATGCATTTCTCTTGATGGTAAGCATAATACTGATGATGTTCTGTATGTGGAAGGCTTGAAGCATAAGCTTTGAGTGTTGGTCAAATGGTTGATAAGGGATATAATCTTCATTTCAATGATGGAAAGTGCAAAATATTGAGTTCTAGAAATGTAATTGCATCAAGTACAAAGACAAACGGTAATATCTTTCACTTGAATGCCTACTAGTAAAAGTTGTTTGATTGCTCAAGTTGATGAAAGTTGGTTATGGCATAGGAGATTATGTCATGTTAACTTTGATAATATTGTCAAGATAAGTTCTACAAAGGTTGTGAGAGATCTACCTAGGTTGGTGAAACCTACTAATGCAATATGCAAGGAATATCAATTGGGAAAGCAAACCATAATTTCATTTCAGAGTAAAAAGCAATGTTCAAATGAATTGTTAGAGCTTGTGCATACTAATATTTGTGGTCCCTCTAAGGTCAGAAGTCTACAAGGTTACAGGTATTTCATGCTACTCATTGATGACTATTCTAGAATGATATGGGTTACTTTCTTAAGAGAGAAATATGAAGGAATGGAAAAGTTCAAGATCTTTAAAGTTATGGTTGAGACAAAGACATATTTGAAGATTAAGTGTCTGAGATCAGATAGAGGTGGTGAATTAACTTTCGGTGAGTTTAATTCTTTTTGTGAAGAACATGGAATAAGAAGACAATTATCTGCACCACAGACCCCTCAACAAAATGGAGTCATGGAAAGGAAGAATAGAACAGTTGAAGATGCTGCTAGAACAATGATGCTGGAAGGAAACGTCCCTCATATCTACTGGAGAGAAGTTGTGAGTACTACTATGTACATACTCAACCGAGTACAAATCAAAGGTGATACTGGTAAGATGCCTTTTGAGCTATGGACTGGTCAAAAGTCTACTGTTAAATACTTCAAGATATTTGGAAGAAGATGTTACAGTAAGAGAGATGAAGACATAGGAAAGTTTGATGCTAGGAGTGATGAAGGTATCTTTCTGGGTTATTCTACTAAAAGCAAGGCCTACTGGTGTTACAATAAAAGACTGAAGAAAATGGTTGAAAGTGCAAATGTTAAGGTTGATGAAGACTTTGGTACACCATCCAGAACCAGTGGATATGAATCTGATGGTCAGAATGACAGTACAAATCAAGGAAAGCAAGATCAGACTACAAATCAAGTGCAAATCAATCTGATAAATCAAGAGAATGAAGAAGGATAAACTGGTGGAAACACAGAAGAAACTAAAGTTGAATAACAACCTAAGAAGACTCTGAGGTATGTAAGATTGAATCATTTAGAAGATCAAATTATAGGTGATAAGAACAAAGGTGTCCAGACTAGGAGAAAGATTGCAGAAGAATATTGCTTGATTTCGAAAACTGAGCCTACTAGTGTGAATGAAGCATGTAAAGATGAGTATTGGGTTGAAGCGATGAAGGAGGAATTGAAATAGATTGAAAAGAATGATACATGGACTCTCGTATCCAGACCTAAGGATAAGAATTTTATTGGAACTAAATGGTTTTTTAGAAACAAACTGAATGAGCAAGGTGAAGTGGTTAGAAACAAAGCAAGACTGGTATGTAAAGGATATTCACAAATGGAAGGAATTGATTTTGAAGAGACCTTTGCCCCTGTTGCTAGAATTGAAGTTGTAAGATTATTTCTTGCCTATGCTGCTCACAAGGATTACAAAGTTTATCAGATGGATGTCAAATCAACATTTCTAAATGGTGAATTAGAAGAAGAAGTGTATGTTGAGCAACCTGATGGATTCCAGTTGACTGATAAGGAAGATATGGTGTGTCGGTTGAAGAAAGCATTGTATGGACTTAAGCAAGCCCCTAGAGCATGGTATGCCAGATTGGACAAGTATTTGCTGAAGCTTGGATTTAACAAATGTATTGTTGATAGTAATTTGTATTTCAAGAATGATGATAAAGATCTGATTGTTGAATTCTTTGTTGATGACATTATTTTTGGAGGAGATGATGCCTTGTGCATGAAGTTTTCTAGTGAAATGTAGAATGAATTTGAGATATCTATGATTGGTGAGATGAAGTTCTTTTTGGGATTGCAAATTACTCAATTAGATAAAGGGATATTTATATCTTAGTCCAAGTATGTGAAGGAATTGTTGAAGAAGTTCGATATGGAAGATTCAAAGCTATTTGGTACACCCATGGTGACCGAATGCAAGTTGACAACATAAGATGATTCTCCGAAAGCAAATTAGACAAGATATAGATCAATGATTGGTGGGTTGTTGTATTTAACTCAGACCAGGCCTGATATTATGAATGTTGTATGTATTGTTGCAAGATTTCAAGCTGATCCAAAGGAATCTCATGTGACTGTTGTGAAGAGAATTTTTAGATACTTGAAGGGAACTATTGATCTTGGCCTTTGGGATGTTTTGGCTCGACCTTCATTTATTCCTCCAGATATGCCGATTGGACACTGCTCGCTCCTCTAGTCATTTATGGGAATTGGTTCAAGTGGTTTTGATACACCCCTGCTTCACCTTCCACGGGCCTTGGGTTGGTGGAAAAGAAGAAGCCCTCCCACTAAGGCCATATGGTCGGTGCCTAAGGCATAGCCTGCTAGAGTAAGCATCAGTCTCTTATCTACCCATGGACTCAATCTTTCTCGGCATACCCCACTATCTATTGCTATACTCTTCTCGGTGGGGGGAGATGAGCAGGCCCTTCTGAAGAAGCTTTGGGTTGGTTGGTTCTTCAGAAGTGGGTTGGGAGGAACAACAACTTCTATTTCACAGGGGGCCCTCGGGCACAACTTAACCCCCCACCCAGCGCTATAGTATCCTAAAGATGATGATCTTACTTTGACTGCATTTACTAATGCTAATTGGGCCGAAGATGTAAATGACAGGAAAAGTACTAGTGGTGGAGCATTTTTCTTGGGTAAGAAGCTAATTTCATGGTTAAGCAAGAAGCAAAATGCCATTTCTTTGTCCACTGCTCAGGCTGAATACATTGTTGCTACTAACAATTGTACTCAAGTCCTATGGATGAAGCAGATGTTGAAGGATATTAGAGTTGTATATGATGAGTCTATTGGTATATACTGTGATAATTCAAGTGCTATTAACATTTCCAAGAATCCAGTGCTACATTCAAAGACAAAGCATATATCTATCAAGTTTCACTTTTTGAGGGAGAAGGTAAGTGAAAAAGAAGTAAGATTGGAATATGTTCCTACTAAGGAGAAAATTGTAGATATCTTTACAAAGTCATTTCCTAAGGATACTTTTGAGTATCTTAGAGAGAAGTTAGGGGTGATTACCCCTCCTAATCAGAACTAAGAATGCAATGCAATTGCATCAGTCTATGCATTTCATAGACATATTTTGTTTTAGATTGATGTTGTGGTGGCTACTACTCAGGCGGAGTAGTCAGATGTTCAGAAATTCAGATATGTGGTTCAAAGCTTAAAGATTCTTTGTCATTGATGTCAAAGGGAGAGAAGAGTAATGTGAAAAATTGGTGATTATTTGGGGAAAAGAGTTATGTGGGAGAAGAAGTCATGAGAAAGAGTTGAGGAGAGAATGAGTCAGTTCCTAAGGGGGAGTAAGTGTCAAGAGTTATTTGGGTTGATGGTGTTTTTCACATCATGTGTTTCCATCAATGCCAAAGGGGGAGATTGTTGGATGGTGTGGTTGTGTTTCTGATATGTGGTTGTCATTGATGTCAACACTATTAGCATTAATATATTTGAAGCTGTATATGTCGAGGATATTGAGAAAATTGTAAAGAAATGAGTTGCAGGTTGTCAATGGTTAAGTGAAGTTCAGTATGGCAGTATGTTTTGTACGTTGAAGATCAGAGGTTGTGGACTAGAGGGTTTCTTGTTGAGTGTATCTAGTCTATCTGCATCGAGTTTCAGAGATCTGCATGAAGATTTGATTGAGTTATGAAGATTTTCATTCAGACAGTTTTTTTGTTTCTTTAGTTAGTGTTCCTGATTAAAGATGAGGCTATTTCAGTTAGTTCAGTTGCTGTGGATGCTTCTTTGTTGGTTCTTAATGTTTTTGGATGCTTCTAGATCATGCTCTATCTTTTTTTCACATCTGCATTGATCGTTGTGATCGTGGTTGGCGATTTTATTTTGCGTGTTCATATTTTTCATTTCCCTGGATGACATGGTGTTGACGAGTGTTGTGGATCTTCGAGGAGAATTTAATTGAAGTGTTTGCATGTTGAAGATTTTTATTTATTTCCTCACTTTTTTATGGGTGACTTTGGTTGATACACATTGATTATTATGAATGATTTGGGCCGACAATTATATTCATTTTATTATTTCTTTGTGGCCAACTTGTAGCGGTGAAATTTCTTGTTGCAGATATATAAGAGCGGTTGTTTGTTTGAATTGAAGTGTGTGAGTGTGTGTGTATGTGCGAATAATTTCTTAATCATTCGAAGGTAGAGAAGAGTGTGAAGAAAAGTGAAGAAGAGTGAATAGTTTTTCATGTGCTTAACCAAAACTATGATCAGGCATTAGCAGATGCTATTTTATTAGTTCAAATCCCTGTGGATGGCTTTAATCCGAATCCTTTTGTAAGATAGTGTGTCTTCCTTCGTAATTGAGCAGTGAGCTCTAGGCATTGCGCCTAAATGCAAGCACATTCCTCATATTTCATTTTCATTATACTTTTAACAGGGTATAATCTTGTGGACTAACCCCAACCGTGGTTTTTCCCCTAACAGGGTTTCCATGTAGAACATCTTGGTGTTATGTGTGCATTTGATGTATTGGTAAATTGTTTTTTCATGTTTAATAATCAGATCTAAGAATAAAGTTAATAAGTTGAATAATTTTTGAAGTTATGGGACAACTTATTCACCCCCCTCTCAGTTGTCTGCTCTTATTTTTCCAACACTCTACCTCTACCAATAGTATTTAATTGTTTAGTTCCTCCTATATATATACCCATGGGTCCTAATATATGATCTCCCTCACTAGTCACATCCAAACATGTGGTAATTCAAGGATATATTACTATAATCCAAACTAGTGTAGAAAATGTAATGGCATGAATTTGCACGCTTGGCTAATTCCCTATTTATTTTTCCTTTACTTTAGAAACTATAAGTTTGTTGATGCAATCCTCACCACCATCAACTTTTTTCCATCTACATGGCCTTGTCTTTTTACATCAATGGAGGAATATTTATCGAGGATGCATGTGTGTCATGCAAACATCTGTGCGTCATGCTAGCATCCTGACAAGATTCTTGCCCCTGGAATCTACAGAACAATTACTTCTTTTGTTGGTTGTGAAGGTAATGGCTTCAGTGCTTCTTTGATCTATGGGAAACAACCTTTTACCTCCATTTTCTTGCATTCAAACTCTAATTTTGAGACTTCTTCACATTCTCTATTCACTCTCTCTTCATCCTTTCATGCTCTACACACTTCACACTTCATTCTACACACTTGCTTCTTGCTTCTACACCATTTATCTTGCTGCTACAAGATCTCTTGGCTTCAACAAATCATTCTTGTTGCAACACCATTACCATTGTTGGATTGTCAAGCTTCATATTCTCTACATGGTGGTGTCACTCTCTTCCTTATGCTATTGGCCTTGAGTGATAATAATTGGGAAGGTAATATTGTATCTTCTTGTTTGGTTGCATCATCGTGCTTTTGGAGTAGCATTTTGCTTGTTTGTTCTCTCTATAAATGGTTGTATCATTTCCTTTCTATGTTTTATCGCTCTCTCTAACTTGTGGCATTCTGGCTGTCTGTAGAGGTGGGAACACTAAAATGCGGGTCTGACTAAGGAAAACCTCAAACACAACCCTAAAATTTTCTTGTTCTTTTGTGTGTAGGTGCAACCTCATTACTTGGAATCAACTAGATTATTGGATTGCATGTGAAAGGTGCATTTTCTAACTCTTCTCTATCATTTTCGCATTAGAATAGCTTGAAGTATTCTTCTTGTTGTACTCTTTTCTTTCTGTACTTTCTTTGTAAAATTGTGAAAACTCTGTTAGTCGGGTCATTAGTAGGCCCCTTTGCATTTTTTGTCTATTTTCTAGACCCCTATTTGTACAGGATACCAACATGTCCTTGAGACGCTGGCACATTGTGCTTGAGTCTAGTTCCTACACTAACATCCTCAAACAATGAGTTGTTTGGTCAACAGTCTGAAACCTTTGAGGTCAACTCACCCAGTTTTTGAAACACCCGTCTTTAGCAGAAGGAAAGTGGTGCACTATTTTCCCTTCCTTTTCAGCCTCTCTCTCAACTTGTCAAATTGTCTGAGGTAGTTTAGGGCAGTTCGTTCCCTGGGACTCTCCAGTGACTTGGAGTCCCAAGGGTGACAAATCTCCCTACTCTACATTTTTTGTGAACTCAACATGAAAGTCTTGTTTTCATTTCTTAGTGTTGGATATTCTTCTCTCGCATCTTGGGTGTGTTACCGACTAGTGTGATGTAAAGCTTTATGATCTTTGTAACTCATTTGATAACCTCTGGGTACATTATTATAAGAATCTTACGACACATAGAGATGGATCTTAAGGTCACTATTGGTCCTACCTTTGAAGAAGTAATGTCAGGAACAAATACAAGTTTCTCTAGTCCTTTTTGTGAAGCTCCTCAAATTCCTACGCCTCCTACTTCTCCTTCTGCTTCATCTATGGAGGAAGAAGATGCTATTGAGATTCCTGTGATGCAACTTTTTTCCCTCGATATGAGACTTGAGGAGTTTGATAAGTACTTGGAGAAAGAAAGAACTTTTTCCAAAGCATCTAAGTTTGTTATACATTGAGAGTTATGTTAGATAAGGACCAGAGAGGTGGATTTATTCAAGGCCTTGTAGACATTGTGGACACTCATGTCCCATTATATAAGTCTAAATCGGCCAATGTTTGAGACTTAGGCTCTGAGACCACTACAAGATAGATAGAGATATCGATGTCCAAGGTATCAGTATATATGGCCGAGACTAATCCTTTCATTGACACCACCTTTGGTTTGCAGCCGACCCCCACCTTTAAAGCAAGTGAGATACCCTTGGGCTTTAGCTTTTCCACCCCGAATGCTCCTAGTGGCAGTCCTAGATTCCATGTTGGTTCAAGTGGCAGGTCTTTGCTAGAATAGGGGTTGGTGGCTTTGGTGGTTTTTGTGGAGGTTCCTCTAGTCATGTTTCATATTATGACCTTGTCTTTAATTCCTTGTTGCAGAACATGGGTCAGATGCAAAACCAAC
Source organism: Sequoia sempervirens (assembly GCA_007258455.2). Classification (NCBI taxonomy): domain Eukaryota; kingdom Viridiplantae; phylum Streptophyta; class Pinopsida; order Cupressales; family Cupressaceae; genus Sequoia; species Sequoia sempervirens. The sequence continues at coordinate 19,536 of VDFB02342876.1, forward strand.
TAGTGAGCCTATCCATTGCTACTTATCAACCTATCTTTCAACCTTTCTTTTGCTAGAGTCTTTTATCTATTTCTATTTTAAATACTCTTGTCCCTTAGGGGATGGAGATTCTGAAGTTTGAAAAATATGGTCGTCGTAGAGACCCTTAGATGCATGTTTCGACATTTAATGATATGTGCACTGATTTCTTCCACCACGATGCTCTAATGGCTAAAATTTTTCCTAGATCCCTTAAGGACATTTCCCTTGAGTGGTACTATTCCTTACCAGATAACTATATCTTCTCATTTGATTAGTTGGTAAATCAGCTCCTTTGATAGTTCCAGGCTAATATTGAGTCGAAGATGACCTTTTCAGATCTCATCTGATGTAAGAAAGGGGACCAGGATAAGGTGATTGATTTTATCGCTTGATATCAAGCATTGTTCTCTCAAATATCTTACCCTTTGCTCAACTCAAATGTGCAAAAGAATTTCATTTGAAACCTACAGAAATCATGGCAAGAGAATTTTCCCTTAATGAAATATCCTTCTTTTGCACACCTACGTGTCACATTATGTGAATACTAGTAGATGGTGACACAGTTTGGTAGTTCATCCTCGTACTCCCATTTTGATAGTCGATTTGTAGTGTTAGTTTTTGGAAAAAAACAAAGTTTGGGGTGCAACAGGCACTTCACAAAGCTATTGGAGTCCTATACCATCATTTTAATGAAGTTGTTAAAATATAGAGTTTTAACATTTCCAAAACCCCGACCTTTGACGGAGCCCTATCCTAATTGGTATGACAAGCACCAATTATGCCAATTCCATTGAGTACACAGAAATGATATCGAGCGGTGCATACGCCTACGTCATGAGATCTAGGACCACATCAATGATGGGACTATCTGTCTTGATGGAAAGTAGAAAAATTCCAATAAATCTATGGAAAAGGCTAACAATGAATTAAAAATCTACACTAATCTATTTCCATCTCATTCTACAAAATTGTTAATTCAATCTTCTACATCATCTGATGTAGTCCCTTTTGAGTATGTGAATATGGTTTTGTTCACGCATACTCCTCCCCTTGAAAATGCAAGTGCTACACTTGACATAAAATTTACCTCGCATGATGAGCCTCTCAATAAAGAATTCTCCCCTTTACACATCCCTTCTTGAATCAATGGAAATGTCATTACTAGCATTTTAGTTGATCTGATGAATCGAGCTAATGTGGTAATAGAGGAGACGTTGTTAATAAATGACTAACATAGGGAGAGGTATGAAGATTCAGAGAACACCCTCCGCACACATGATGGACTCTCAGTTTCTCTTTTAGGTTCTATTTTTTTGTCAATCTTGGTAGGACCCAAGTCTATTGATGCTTATTTTTTTATCATTCTAGAGTCTGACTTGTTCCGAGTTAGGTTTGGTATCCCTTGGATTGCCTCTCTGAATGGTGTCACCTCTATGGTTCATAAATGTTTGAAATTCATTCATGAAGGTTCTATGCACAGTGTGCACAAAACCAGTTATAAATCATTGGTGTTGCATGATGGTTTTGCACTAGATCGCTTATGGGTTTCCTCAGTCAGACCTCTCCCTCCTAGGGGATACTTTCTATATAAGGATTATATTAAGTATAAGATAGGGGGATCAACGTTGAAGGTTAGTTATCTGGTGTCCCCCTATGAAGACTTTGTGAAGGAATCCATGATCACACAACAACATGTTGCTTCTTCTACCCAGCAAAAGGGGAAGGAGAATCTTGCTCGTGCTCAAGGGCCTTATTCTTTTGTATTATCTTCTCCCACTTCTACTTCTAACCTTGACTGACCTCTTGGGCTCCTACTCCCATGCCTCGCATGGGGAGTCGGATAGTGCTTGCATGGAGAAAAGCTAAGTGCTAGGTCTTTGAACTTCCTATCTTGCCCACGATTCCTAGGACCATTGTCTATGGAAAGGGGAAAGGTCCTTGTGGGGCTGCTCCTGTGTCTTAGCCTCCACAACCTCCTACTACTTCTCTACCTACCTCTAAGGTAGAGAATGGGAAGAGGCTCGCCACCAAGGCGCCAGTTTCCATTTCTCTTCCTATAGTTGCTTATGCCCCTATCCTTCCTCCTCCTGCTCTTGCCCAAGATCCTACCCTTCCACCGACCACAATTGCAAAGGATACTCCTATTGAGACCAACATCCTTCACCCTCTTCTCAGGTTGTGTCTTGCAGTGCCCGTATCCAATGTAACCAGCTTGTGTGTGAGTGCAAGAGCAGGTGAAAGGCTTTGGTTGCTAAACATGCAGCCTATAAAAAGACAGAGGGGGAGCCAATGACCCCTATTTTTGTATCAAACTGTTGCTTTGTATTATCTCATTGTTCCTGCTTCAGTTCCAATTTCCTCTGTTATGCTCTTGGCCCCCCTGGTAGGATCCAATAATCCTCACCCGAAAAGGGTGCAAGTCTTCATCACTCCTTGTGTGGAGCCTCCTCTTTTGATGTCCTTCCCAAACATCCCTCCCTTTTCTCAGCCCATTGACATGTCGAACGCCACAGTGGTGTTTGTTTTGGCTCTATCTTCTTCCTCCTTAGCCTCCACTTCTTCTGTGTGATTTTGCATCCTCCACTGAAGTGAAAATTGGAGGATGACCTCACTACAAGTGGAGGTTAGAAGAAGGGATCACATTCTTCAGAAGGGGGTTATGTCTTGTCTTGTGTTGTCCTCATCATGGAGGTGACCCCTACATTCCCTGAGTTTGTCACTACCCCTCTTGATGAGGTTGGAAATGGATCTTGGGTGTCTCCTTCTTCTCCCACCCGGTTAACACATGGTACTCTAGTGAAGTTTATGTTTAAATCGGTGGATGATATCCTGAATCTGTCCTCAATCTTTGTAAGATCGATGGCCTTTACCTCACAAGAGCTAAGTGAAGAGGACCTTGAGGGGCCTTCTTCCTTGGCCCTTGTTGCAGGGAAGTTTGAGGGTACTGCCCTTGCTATCCCGCCCTTGTATACCTATCCTCCCTCCCCTATAATGATCTAGATTGGGAGTAGGATAACCTATTGGTCGATGAGTAGGGTGGTACCTCTTCTTTATCTATAGATTAGATTATTTGTGTGTTTTTGTTCCCCCATGCTTGTTTTTATGTGTTTTTTATCCTTCCTAGAGGACCCTTGCTACCCTTATAGGTGCTTGGATACAAGCGTAGATAAATTTTTCATGAACTTGTTCTATGTGTATCATCATTCTTCTATATGTCGTGAAATTGATTTTCGATAATTGGGGATGATGCAAAGTGTTGGGGGCATTTAGACCATCTTACATGTTGACCCAATTTTTTATTTTTATTTTTTCTTCATGTGCTCTTCTTCACGATTTGAGTACTTCAAAGATTGATGACTGTTCATCATACAATGTCTTATATCTATTTGTATTTATGAACATATCTGACACCAAACTCTTAGATCCCCCTATCTCTCTTGATTTATTCATCTCTATTTACTTCTTGATGTTGTGGTTCTTATGTGTTTTCCCTCGTGTGTGTGTGAAAACATACCATGAAATACATATCGTTATGTGTTGTGTGCCACAACATCTCTACCTCTCCTTTCTATCCTTAGAATGTCATGTGCTCCTTTGAGTAGCACACACCATCCTAAGGGGGAGCTACCATCATGTTTCAATTTTAGTGAATTCTTTTGAAAAGGATTCCTTGGTGTTAAATGTATTTTAAAAATGAATTCCTTGATGAAAGAATCCCTTATTGAAACCCATCATTTTCCAAAATGATGGATTCTCTCAATATTCTTTGACAAAATTTTCTTTCTAAAAGGGTCTCATATGTGAAATAATCTGAAAAAAATTTATTTTAAAAAGGAGTACTTTTTCTAAAACGAAAGATTCTAAAAAATTTCCTTTGAAAATGAGCATTCTTTCCAATGGGTTCCTTGATGAAAGGATCTTTCAAAAAGATCCATTGATGATAGAATCATTTACAAAAAATGTGATGTTTTTCAATCAGAGCGTTCCTTTGAATGGAACCCTTGGTGTCTCAAAGGGTTTATGAAGGGATCCCTTTGAAAAATTCTCCTTCAATTACATTCTCTATTGTTTTACAAAACAATTGAGTGTCTTGTATCTAATATTTGATGTCACTGTGTCCAACAATGTATATCCTCGTGTCTAGCTTGGGGGCAGCCTGACCAGACCCATCCTTCCTGTGACTATCCTGCAACAGAGTTTGTAGCAACCACATCCTTATCTGACCAATGTATCTAATCAGGTTGTGTTTTATCATTTCGACTTGTGTGTCTTATAATTTTTTGCCTAACATGTTTTGTTTGTAGCCTAACATGGTTTCGGTGAGATTGCAGCTTGCTTTGCAGGACTGAGAACCTATGGAGCTCCCTTTGTTATCTATACCTTTGTAGGACCGAGAACCTGTGGAGCAATCTCTCTCTCTCTCTCTTTCATGTCCAAGTGCATTGGATTGAAGATCTACTTCCTCGACGCTATTGGTATATTCTCTTAAATTTCTTTCTACTTTATCTCACATTTGCACTGACATGTATGCTCTCTATAGTGGGGGAAAAATGTAATGGCATGAATTTTCACCCTTGGAAAATTCCCTATTTATTTTCCTTTACTTTAGAAACTATAAGTTCATTGATGCAATCCCTGCCACCGTCAACTTTTTTCCATCTATGTGGCCTTGTATTTTTGTGTCGGTGGAGGAATCTCTGTCAGGGATGCACGCATTCTACACAGACATCTATGCAATGTGCTAGCGTCTTGATAGGATTATTTCCCCTAGAGTCTATAGAACTATTACATCTTCAATTGGTTGTGAAGGTAATGGATTTTGTGCTTACTTGATCGGCGAGAATCGACCTTTTACCTCCATTTTCTTGCATTTAAACTCTAATTCTGAGACTTCTTTACATTCTCCATTCACTCTCTCTTCATTCTTTCATGCTCTACACACTTCACACTTCATTCTACACACTTTCTTCTTGCTTCTACACCATTTCTCTTGTTGATACAAGCTCTTCTCTTGGCTTCAACAATGCATTCTTGTTACAACACCATTGTCATTGTTGGATTTTAAAGCTTCATCTTCTCTACGTGGTGGTGTCACTCCCTTCCTTCCACTATTGGCCTTGAGTGCTCATAGTTGGGAAGGTAATATTGTATCTTGTTGTTTGGTTACCATCATCGTGCTTTTGGAGTAGCATTTTGTTCATTTGTGCTCTCTATTTGTTTGTATCATTTCCTTTCTATTCTCTATCATTTTTTCTATCTTGTGGCATTCTAGTTGTCCGTGGAGGTGGGAACACCAAAATGAGGGTTTGATTGAGGCAGACCTCAAACACATCCCCAACATTTTCTCCTTTTGTGTGTGGGTGCAACCTCATTACTTGGAATCAGCTAGAAGACTAGATTGTGTGTGAAAGGTGCATTTTCTAACTCTTCTCTATCATTTTTCCATTAGAATACCTTGAAGTATTCTTCTTGTTGTACTCTTTTCTTTCTATACTTTCTTTGTAAAATTGTGAAAAATTTGTTAGTTAGGTTGTTAGTAGGGCCCTTTGCGTTTTGCATTTTCTTTCTGTTTGCTAGATCCTTGTTTGTACAAGACGCTAGTGTGCCACGCTAGAGTCCAGTTCCTATGCTGCCATCCTCAAACAGTGAGTTGTTTGGTCAGTAGTCTGAAACCTTTGAGGCCAACTCACCCAGTTTTCAAAACACACGTCTTTAGCAGAAGGAAAGCAGTGTGATGTTTTCCCTTCGTTTTTAGCATCTCTCTCAACTTGTCAAGCTGTCTAAGGTAGTTTAAGGTAGTTCGTTCCCTAGGACTCTCACATGACCTAGAGCTCCGAGGGTGACAAATCCCCCTACTCTATAGAAATTTATCTAGAAAATTCCATGCAATGATAAAATATTGTCATATAATAATATAGAATATCGTACATGTAAAGCCCAAATAAAATCTATCCTCTACTCTAAGTGGGTATCTGACCTTGAATGTATTCTAAATGATGTTTGTGGCTACTAGATCATCTTTTTTATATATAGTATCTAATCTCCTCAAGGTTTTTCTTTCCACCCACCCTACACTATCCTCCACCCATACACTTTAGGTTCATTTAGCAGTCACATTGTACACACTCCCTTTGGCTACTCTATGACTATATTCTCCAATAATCAAATTTCTATATATCTACACCAACATGCATTGGGACCATCCAAAGATTATTCCCATCTCAACCATTTCCACCACCATTTTTGTGAAGCTTGTCATAAAGTATTGCCTAGTCTTGTCAACTAGCAACATGCAACTAATTACCTCCATCAAAACAAAAGGTACATAATCTACCCTTCATATAACTATGTTTATTATCATCTCCTAAATGGGAATTGTTCTCTCCTTGCCAACCATCTTAGTTCTCCATGTGTTTCATTTATGCACCCAATGAATTGAGATCCATAGAATGTTTTATACATCCTCAACATCATCATATTCCCTATTTGGATATGGAATTTGAAGTCTCTAAATGCTAGTGGCATCTGTAATTCCCTATCTAATTAATCTTGAACATCTATGCCAAATCCCACAACACAACTACCTCCATCGATCCCCATTTATCCTCA
>VDFB02342877.1:0-17401 GCA_007258455.2 Sequoia sempervirens
TAAACTCACCAAACCCTTGTTGTTGAAGTCTAAAGATATGTCAATGGCTACTCCAAGATGCTTGATGATTGCTTGATTGAATGATGTTATGATGCTTAAGTGAATGCTTAGATGGATTGAATGCGCTATGTTGATTGATGATGAATGGGGGTTAAAATGACTAGAAAAATCATGTATTTATACATAATTATGCCTTAATTTCCCAAAAATACATCACAGGCCGACCTTAGGTCTTTAGGAATAAAAACCCGCCAGTATTTTGAATTTATTTTGATTTTTGTGCCAAGAGGGATTCATTCACCACCCTAGGAGAATGGGTCCCACTCAAGGCATATGAGTGGGTGTCAAAAAATATATTGTCTTTAATGATGTTTGTCAGGTTTTTATTCACAAATACACTTAATTAAGGCCTGTAAGTGCATAAAGGGGGCAAATAAAGCATAAGAAATGTGTATTTGTTGATGACAAGCCTAGAATAGTGTGAAAGTTTGTTACAAGACTTTAACCTTTAAATAAGACTTGGTAAGTGATAAAAAGAGGGTATATAGATGAACTATGATAAGAAGAGTCTAGAAAAGTGTGAAACTTTCTTACAACACCTCACAACACCTTTACAAGACATCATAAAGTCTTAATGATTCATAAAGATTCAAGACCTAATGTGAATGTGTAGGTCACATTGCAACATTAAATCAAGGTGAAATCAAACCAAATAAGCACAAGGAGGGAGAAAACAAGAAAAAGTAAAAGCGTTACTTTTTCCATGTCCACAGGACTAACCACCTCCCTTGGATCTATTTATTCTTGAGTTTGTATCGAGTGTTAATAGGTCAATCTTTTGGCACAAAAACAAATATGTTCCAACAAATGGTATCAAAGCAATGGTCATGGGTTCTAATCCCCTTGAGTGACATTGAGGGGGGGATTTTTAGACTAATCACCAATGTCTCCCTTTAGATTCATGACATGGACTAACTTCCTCTTGTGGATCCGTTTATCTCTAGAGTTTGTATTGGGCATTAACATGTCAATATTTTGACGCTACTGTTGGTATGTGGCAAATGATCATGCAAATATTATACACTCATAGCATATCCTCATTGGGGTTTGGGGGTGTAACCCCTGAATTTTCTTTTTTGTTAACACATCAAGGTTTTCCTGCTAACACGTCAAGGTTTTCTCGTTAACACTTCAAATGAAAAAAAATGACTTTGTAAAACCCTAATTCTAGAATCTTCCAAAAATATTGTTATAAGCGGTTGGGATGTAAGTTGTGGTGTGTGTGATTCGTGAGATTGTAATCTATTTTGCACTGGATAATAAAATCATTGGGTGGCTGATTTTTTGTGGATGTAGCCCATATTGGGTGAACCACGTTAAATCCTGTGTTGATCTCTTTTGTGTTATTCTTCATTGTTATTTCTAGGTTATTTAATCTGCATATAATTGTTAATGTTTATCACTCCAATCTACTTGAACCCTAACAACAATGACAAATATGTTCCAATAGAGACTACCAACAAGTTGTTGATATAAAGTTCCATCCACCAAAGGTGAGGAATACTTAGCCTCAAGTTTGACCCTTGAAAAAAATAGAATCGATGCAGGCTTACAATCATCCATGTGAAACCTATGGAGTAGATCAAGTGTGTACTTCAATTGTGCAAGAGAGATACTTGAGGAATATTGATTAATATCAATCCATAAGAAGTAGTGCAATAAGCCCAAGTCTGACATAAAAAATTAATCATGAAGGGCGATTTTCATTGCTTGAATGGTGGATGAGTGACTTCCTATTATCAACAATTCATCGACATAGAGAACTAGGAAGGTGTGAGTATCATCCTACTGCAAAATATAGACATTAGAATCAGAATGGCATCAAGTGAACCCAAATTTCAAAAGGAAGGTGTCCATCTTGACATACCAAGCTCGATGGGCCTATTTGAGGCCATAAAGAGACTTTTAAAGATGACACACAAGTGAAGAATCCTGAAAAAACCCATGTGGCTGCTCCATGTATATATCCTCTCAAAGATCACCATGAAGAAAAGTACTCCACATCTATTTGATGAACTTCCCATCTATGTGCTATAACGATAGCAAGGACAAGTTAAATGGAATTCATTATAGCAACTGGTGCAAAATTCTCAAATTATTCAATCCTTAGAACTTGGGAGAATCCTTTGGCAATCAAGAAAGCCTTATATTTGTCAACTGACCCATTGTTGTAAATTTTGTTCGATATACTTGTTACCTAATTTAGCTACCAGCTGAATCAGGTAGAGTTGTGTTTGTTTTATAAAGTGAAGTAAAAGGTATACATTCAACTCTACTATGTTATATCCATATGCATAAAAGAAATTATCAAAAGACTGCATTATTACATTATGCAAATGCATACAACAGAGAAGAGAGTGAATAATTTTCTACAAAAAGTAGTCTTTATTGATAATCATAAATCTATGGTGTCCCACACAAGCCGTGGGACTAACTATTTGAATGCAAATAAGAAAATATACTATACATTTATAGACACATAAAGCAAAAAAATGCATATATAAAGAAAGGGGACCCGTCATTGCCTGAATGATGAATCCCAGTTGAGTAGAGTTGCATCTGTTCAACCCCTCCTGTTTGTCCAACCTCTAGAAGTTGCCTTCCCTATTGCTCCAAGATTGCTTGCATGATTGAGAATAAGTTTGTTAGAGCAATGATGGATCACCAATCCTTATCTATGCAAACATCTACAAATATATAGCCTAATCCTCATAAGCATTGAAATAGTTTGCATATCACAAATGTCTAGGAAAATAGGAAGGCTATCATAAACATCTATCATATGCTCTATTTTATCTAACATGTTTGTTCACTGTGCAGGTGTAGGTTAAATATTTCATTGCTAGATCATTTCCTTTTGATTTTACAACATGTGGAGTGAAATGGGCTCCCACAAGGGTTGAGCCCAGCATGCTACCCTTTGTTTGAAGAGGGATGAGAATGCAAGAGAATCACATTCATTTGTACATGTGAGGAGAGCAACATGTATCAATATAGGACAATCATTGGAAGACTTCTATAAGAGATAAATTTATGATAAATGTAGAATGTTGTTGAAGTCAATATCTCATCATGCATATACTATTCAAGTCTCTATGAGCAGTTATATAAAGTTTATGGTAGCATTAAGATCCTTGTGGCAATCAGCTTAGGAGGGTCAAGCACTTTTTTGTTTACACAGTAGGACAACATTGTGTATCAATGAAGAATAGTCAATGCAAATATGTGACTAAATACACAGTGAAATAAATGCAAGAAATGGTGATTCACCAAAGATATTCGATCACAGTCACGAAGGATAGTCTACATTGCAAACCTTGGTTAGCACTTCATCAAGCCAACCATCATTATTTGAAAACAAAATGGCACTGTTAATAAGGATAGTCATAGACAACAATCCCAAGAGAAAATTCAAGTGAGGACAGTTATAGTTGGTATCTAATCTTTCATTTATCACTCAAAAATGACAACAATTTGATGACAATAGCAAGTTATTGGTGTTTCCATCGTATCATGCATTGAGACTAATGAAGCTCCTTGCTATTGCCTAAAACCCCATAAAATCTTGCATAGATTTCTATATCAAGTTGGATCACCATCTCCCAAACAAGAATGGTTGTCAACATGAGTTTATTGAATACAGTGTGTTGATGATAGTTCATGGACTAATGTTTGGAGACAAAGGAAGTGTTAAGGGAGTTGTCATGAGAGTGATCTGAAAGTATGAGGATAGGTAATTCATAGCTCAAGTGTCAAACCAATTGGATAAGCGTGTCACAAAGAGAGAGATAATAAAGGGACAGTTACCTCCTTGAATAGGTAAAATAGCCACCATGAATAGTGGAACATCAGGATAAAGATAGCAAGCATGATTGAAGAGCCAAGCTTAGAAATATTGTTTAGCCTTGACAACTTTATAGTACTAGCTAAAAATTGTGTATGGATATATAGTGTAAACTGGATAGAAGTTGTCAGTTAAGATTAATTTCTTCTACGTTTTGATCATTTTCTCAATAGACAGTGGGATTTTAAGTTGAATGTCATCTACAAATTGAGGATGTCTTATGCATTTGTAGTAATTATACTCTTGTGAATGGTAATATGGTCTTTTGGAGTGACAATGGTGCTCTTTTATCAAGTAAAATGTGGTAGCAGATGGCCTTACTTTTCACATACAGAAAATGAATGAAGGCACGAGATTTGGTAAAATCCAAAGAAGTAAAACCACATATATTTACAAGAAAATTCTTATGTGAAAAACCCAGAAAATGAAAAGGAAGCTTTCAATTGATGGTAAATTCCAAAAGCATTCGAGGAGAGGTCTCAACCATAGTTAAGCAAAAACCCAAACACCTGCAAAACACATGGTCGTGGTAGGAAATGCAAAGAAGTGCGAGAAATGGTGTAGGAAAACAAATGTATTCATCATGTTTTATCAAGAAAGTCGCAATTATTTGCAAAAGAAGCTCGAATAGTAATAAGAAATACAAGAGATACATAGAAGCATAAGTGTTCATTCATTTTTTCAACTGCAGAGCTTGAAACTAGCACGTTTTCTACAACAAATGAAAGAAAGTGCTAAGATTATGCTTACAGGAAGCTCACCTGAGCTTGTATCTATTGCTTTACACATAAATCTATCAGAAAATTCCATTGTCTGCTTCAAAATCTGCCATGAAAGTGTCTACAGGAACCTCCTTCAAACCCTATGTCGACACTCTCAGCTTCCAGAAGGCTTGAGAGTTAAAATGAAATGCATTTTGCAATGTTTGGCCATCATTTTGTTTCTAGGGTTTCATAACCCTAATGGAAAAATGCCGACAAGTAAAAGGTATTTTTACGGTCTATTATTTTTAAATATTTGCATTGTGGACTAATACTTGTGCCTAATGTATTCTCAAACCCCCTTATATATGCTAGGTGTGAGGCCTTTAACACTTATGAATTTTTCATTGACTCATATGGTCGAGTCATAGGATTATAATGTAAAATATAGTTGAAATGATATTTTATAAATCATTTTGATTATGTTGTTTAGTGAGAAAAGGGAAGTTATGGCATGTGTTGCAAGCATATAGGTTTTTTAGTTAAATTTTATGCCTTGCAAGCATATAGGGGAGGTTAGGGTGGTTGGTTGACATATGTAGAGGATGTAGGATAGTTTCTACTTTCTTTTTGGAGGGAATGAAGGTATCTAGGAGTTAGTTTCTCATGCCTTCATGATGGACATGGTCAAAGTTGACCTATTTAGCATCTTGGAGCCTTTTTGGAGGAGTTATAGTGCCTATATTTTTGGCTTTATTGTTGCATACAACCAAGAAGGTTCTAGATCATATTTTGATGGATCTTGGAGGAGGATGGTTATAGTCACTTGTTGACTCATTTTGTACTGAGTTTTGATTATGCTCTGCTTTTACTTAGTGACTTTTTTTGGAGTCCTTTGGAGAGATATTGAATATTTTGTAACTCTTTTGGACATGTATATCAATTCATACCTTGATGATTAATGAAGATAAGTAGTTTGACCTTCTCAGTTTTTTGTTTCATTGTATGCATTTGGATGATTTGATGTATCTACTTGTGAATTTTATTATTCCTAGTTTAGTGTCTCATTAGTGGCATATTTAAATAGAAAGTATATGCAGTTGTAGGTTATAAGTTGTGTTGTGTTGCAGGGTTTCAAGTTGTGAAAAAAATCTTTCCTTCTAGGAGTGTGCATTGTAGCCTTCTTACAAAATACTAATGCAAAAGCATATCAATATTGAGTTGTGTTCATCCAACTTATAGTTGATAACCTATGTATGCAAGTTGTTTGCAAGTCTAGTAAGTGTTTTGGTACATCACCTTCCTTAAATTTTAGTTTTTAGCTTATGTTATCTTCTTTCCCTTTTTCCTTGGCAAATCATTAGATTAGTTTAGGTGATTACCTTTTAGGAGCCAGCCTTATCTGGAGATCCATTCCAATTTTAGGAAACCCACAGGCCTAGGAATGTTCCCATGTTACTTCAAAATGCTAAGTTTTGCAACTTAGCAAGGGTGTAGTTTTGAAAGCTAACAGATACCCAAGTAGTTGCTATAAAGAAGAGTAATTGTTATATCTTTGGGGATCCACAAATACAATTTACTCCCTTACCTGACACACTTCAGAACATCTTAACTCAACTATTAAACAAGAACATGCTTACCTTACCTCCCATTCGACCTCTTGACCCTAGCAAGCCATTACCTTTGATCTTTAGACACAATGCCTATTATGCTTATCACCAACAAAAAGGACATGATACAAAACAGTGCAAGCATCTTAGACACCTTGTGCAAGACCTAATTTATTCTAATCATATCCAAATTAGAGGTGTGAATGACAAAGGTAATAAGTTTGTAGCTCCTCCTAACCAAAACTTGTTAATATTTACCAATCCCATGCCTAACCATAATATTTCATTTGTTAAGGCTAGTAAAACTAAGCCCGATGTGATGAATTTTGACACAGATGATGATAACATGAGCAATAACGAACAAAATCCTATGGATGATTATGAACAATCTCCTATGGATACTAATGACCAAATTCATATTAATGCAATGATAGGATTGATTGACATCGAGCCTCGTAAACAGAAAACCATAATGCCTATTGACATTACTTTATCTTTAGAAGAAACAATAAAAAATGCACCTGATGGTCCTCTTTACATAGCTTGTAGAATAAATAACAAACCCACTCCTGGGATTTTAATTGATCTCGTCTATGGAGAGAATGTGATCACAAAAGAACTCTTATATGTTTATGAACTTACCTAAGATAGATATGATAAACCAAAAGCATGGATTAAAACACATGATGGTTTTGCATGTGCTACAATGGGCTTAATCACACTCCCTTTAAAAGTAGGACCAAAGAAATTAAATGTATCATTCTCTATCATCTCTAATTCAAATAAATTTTGTGTGAAGCTAGGCTACAAATGGCTTCACTCCATGAATGTGGTCCCATCCGTTGTCCATAAGTGCTTAAAGTTTCCAGTTGGAAATGAAATATTCACTGTGAACCATAGTGGCTTTAGCCCTCAGTGTTCCCGTGGAAATTTTTTCGTAGATTATTTTTGGCCCGAGCCCATGGAACCTATAAGACCCCGTGAGGACTTCCTTTTCCTATCCTACCAAAAGTTCAAAGCAAAATGCATAGCCAAGTTATCCCTTGAAAATTTTCCTCCACCCATGATTGAACCTCTGCCCCTTGAAGAAAACAATATTGAACTTAAAGCCCTTCCATCTAACCAAGACCTATCTATCAAAAATCCCTTGCATATTTCCTACAAAAGGCCAGGAAAGAACCAAACAAGTCCTAATCCACCTCCTAAGCAAATTTACAAAGCAAAAGAGAAAGTGGTTGAACAACCTTCCATGGTTTCTTCCATTCTCCCTTCACAAGAAGAAAAGGAACCTATGGTTGACAAACTTGCTCCTATACAAACGCAATTTGAAAACCGTAATAAAAGAAATAGAAATGCTAGAGAGTGTAGGCGTAGATGTTGTGCTATTGCTAGAAAGATGAACAAAGAGAACAACATTGAAAATAAAAATTCCCAAACTTGATTAAGTACAGCCGATATTTTCCTTTAATTTACGCTTCAACACACAAGTGACCAAGACCTTTCTTTATAAATATACATTGCTTGTCCTCCTATCAGAAAGTTAACTTGATGATGATGAAGAAACGGGTGATTGATGAGCAAGTGCATAATGAGTTGTTTTATTTTCCTTTCATGAGCTTTAAATGAGCAATTAAATCCATGATGATCCTCCTAGAACCAAGTGACACCACATGATGTTGAACTCTAGTGGATTTCTCCTATACACTTGATGTTGTCCTTCTTATAGTGGGATCCTGTGATTCCACATATATTGAACAAGACTGGGTGTGGATGACCTACTGGATGGTTGAATCGCATGTGCTTTACTAGTCTTTTCCCTTTTTTATTTCTTTTCTTTGATTGCATGTGTGTAATGTGATCCCCCATCTTATTTGATGTTTCCTCTCTATGTGCATTCCTCTATTTGTACCTTCATTCTTCTATATGTCAAGATTTTTCCTTTTCTATTGGTTCTTACCTTTTTTTTTCTTATTTATCTTTTTCATTTTGTCCTTGTATTTCCTTTGAGATGATGCAAGCATCACATTCCCATGTCTCCCTTCCATGTTGACCCAAAATATTTTCTTTTCATTATCTTTTCTTTTCCTTTCATTTTGTCTGTTTTTTCCCTTTTGGGATGATGTAAAGGCAACGGGACACCCCATGTCTCTTCCATGTTGACCCAAAAAGGTTTTTTCATTTTGCTTTTGCCTCTTGTGTCATTCCTTCCACCCCATGTGTATTTGGGGAATGATGATAGTTCCTCAATCTCTAATATCATTACAACAAAGCATTTACTAACCTCAATCTATAGATTCCTTTATGTGTCTTTGGGGGGCAACCCTTTCCTTTTTCATGTTTTGTTACTTTTTAAAGCAATTGCTTACATCATGGTGTTAGCAATTTCAAATTAGGGGCATACATTAGTATTATTTTTGGCATGATCCCATTTGCATTTTCTTTCATGTCTCTTTGATGATTTTCTACTTCATGCATGTTTTTTTCTTATGGTGACATTGGGGAGTAATGTCCTCAAGAGTTTGATCTATCTTTAAGATATTACATTCCTCTAGTGGTGACACACACCTGCATTCTGTTGTACCTTTTATCCTTGATTGGTCCTCTCTTAGAGACATTAGGAACAATGTCCCCTAAGAGTAAGACTTCACATGAATTAAGCAAGATCCCTTTGAACATACCTCTTTCTTGTTGCATTTTTCCGCTTGTCCTTATTAAATTCATGGAGGCATGGATTTGATATGGTCCTAGGGGCTCACCTAGTGAACAACTAGCTTCATCAGCTTTGTGAGAGCATGCATTTTCTTTTGTGCCTTATTAAAGTCATGGAGGTATGATTTTGATGGTCCCCTGTGGCTCACCTTAGTGAACAACTAGCTTTATTTCCACTTGTGAGCATGCATTTCTTTGTCCTTATCATAGTCATGGGGGTATGACTCTGATATGGACCTCTTGGGGCTCACCTAGTGGACAACTAGCTTCACTAGCCCTTGTGAGAATGTGTTTTTTTTGCATAGTGGACAACGTGCTCCACTTGTAAACCTCTTTTAGAAAAACGTTTCTAACTTGGTCCACAGGCAGGTTGGACTCACAATCAAAGTTTGGATCCATTACATTTTGCCAATACCTACGTAAAGGGGAAATGATGATTTAATGACTGGTTGTTTGTTCTGATTTTGGATTGGGACCAGTGACACTCCAGGGAACACATGCTTGTCCCCAAAAGGTCTTGGGACTCCTTGATTTCAAAGACACCTTAAATGGGCCCCTTTTTGGAATATGTGCCCCGAGTTTAATGCCTCAGGACTAAGACGCCACCTAGGGCATCTTAGTCCTCAGGTTATTTTTGGGATTTAATTTCAAAACTTGGCGGGATTTAGCCTCCTTTAATTAATGAATTCATATGTCAATGTGTTGTGGTGTAATTTCATGATATTAAGCATGGATAAGCATAAATACAAGGTTCCTTTCTCTCATTTTCATATCCAAGATATCTAAGCACTCTAAGCATCCAAGCATTCAAGAGCAATTCATCAAGCATTTGGAGCCATCATCAAGATTCAAGCATTATATCAAAGATCTTCTTGCATCATGTGTATTTTTGAGCTAACATTTGTGATATAGGGTTTTGATTCAAGCAAGAAATTCGAGTCCATATCTATCAAGAATTCCTTTGATTCAAGATCCATATCCAAGCTAGCCATCTCACACAAGTTTGTAGACTTCATAGCAAGGGTTTGGTGAGTTGCAACATAGTATTTTGTTCATTCATCATTTCCCTCCATTTCATTCTATTTCAAATTTTAATTACCAACAAGGGGTTTGACCAAGGCAAACCCCCATTCACTAACAATCAACAAGTTTTTCCTCTCTTGTGTGTTTGTGATTGTAGATTTAGGCTGAAGACTTGAAGATAATTTGAAGTGAAAAGTTGCAAAGTTGCATTGCAAAGGTTTCATCTTCATGGAAACTCACCTACAAGCCAGAATCTGGAAGTTTCATGACTGAGATCAGAGAAGAAGGAAGTGTAGACATCAAGCCTCAGGACCACATTCAGAGATTCCATAAATTCAAATCGGGACTAAGACGGTAGTAAGGGCGTCTTAGTCCTCCAAGTGGAATTTTGTAGAGATTCTTTCAAATCCTATTCTGGCATCCAAAGATTTTGCATCTTCCCCGAAAAATAGCAGCAGGACTAATAAGACAGTAAGGGCGTCTTAGTCCTCCATAGCACATTTTGACAACTTCTTTGCATTTCCAGAATCCTCATCACATTTCCAAACTTCCCAAATACACATATCCTAACTTGTTGCATTATTTCATCATTTTCACTTATCATTTATCTTATATTATTAGGTTTTGTGAGTTGAATGTTTTCTTGTCTTTTCCAACCTTTTGCTTGGTGGTGAACCCTTCAAAGCTTAAAGAACCCCTTCCTAGGTCTTCCTTGTTGAGAATTGACTCACCTTTGAGGTTGATAGTCAATCCAATTTGGATTCCTAGGACATACTTGAATGATACTTGGAGAAAAGTGGTGTTCTATGACCTAGGTTATAAAGCATCCATTTCCCCATTATTCAGGGATAGGATCTACAGAACCAAAAAAACTTGGAGGTCTGATATTAAGAAAATCTAAGGATTTCAATCTTTCCTTGAATGCTAAAATCACTTGGAGGTTGATGTCCAAGCAAAAAGAATGAGTGGAGATAAATAGGAGAAAGTACTTGGTCCACCATGGGGAAATGAGGGATTGCTTAAATAGCAATGATTTAACCCTTGGTTATTATCTTTGGAAAAACATAATGGACATCATATTTATCATAAATAAAGGAGTTATGTGGAAGTTCAATGATGGGTGCACTATAAGGTTATAGGATGATAAACAAATTATTAACACTCCTCTCAACAACTTTGATTGGGTATTAGGGTTAATAGACCTTTGTTTGAGGATATTTGGGGTTAAAGAGATTATTTTTGTGTTGCTCTAGGGGGTTCAAAATGGTGGAAACCCTTAACCTCCTTACTTCCTCCTTCTAATATGGTAGTTTTGATTGCCAAGTTGTAGTCTCTTCTCTCTTACACCCACATCCCACTTATTCCTAGAAGAAATGAATTAGTTTGGTGTTATTCCTCCTCTAGTTCTTACTTGATGGCCTTTGGGTTTGTTTCTTTGTGTCCAATTGTCTTTCCCTCTTCCTTTTGGGTTAGGGTATGGTCCCCTCAACTAATTCCTTTAATATTAGTATCTTCTTTTGGATCTTGATGCAAAATTAAATTTATCACTTTTAATAATCTCACCAAAAAAGGCTTTTTGCTTCCTAATAGATTCACTCTTTATGGAAGTAATAAGTGTCTTCCACTTGTTATTGGACTATAACTTCGCTCTTTTGGTTTGGGATTGCATTCTTTTTCTATGGAATGTTAGTTAGGTATTCCCTATTCCTTTCAATCCTTGGTTGAGTAATATATATCCCCCTCTCTCAAACCATCCATGAGATTTTATGGTCTCTTGTTCTTCCCCATGTCACTTGGGGTTTGTGGAAGGAGATAAATAATCATATTTTTAGGGAGAATAAGGTTGATTCTTGAGAGTGGTGGACATAATTGTTGCAAACATGAGGGATTTTTTTTGTCAGGGATTAATTTTGTAGCCATAAGGGAGAGTTTTTTGTTGGATATCAAAGAAAAAATTATAATTCCTCTAAAATTGGTGTCTCCAACTCAGAGTTAGAGATTGCTAAATCTTAGAGTCTAAACTTCAACATCTTTATTTCCTTCAAGAACATGTAAAATTATATAATTGGTGTGGCTTGGAGTCCTCCACCAAAGAATTGGTGTAAAGTGAACTTCAATAGGGCCTCCAAGGGTAATCTAGGTGGTGTTGGTGGGGGTGTAGTTCTTAGAGATTGTAATGGCCTCCTTCTCTCTACCTTTTCCTTACATCTGAGTCACCAAATGAATCACTTCGTTGAAGTTGTGGTCCCCTTCAACACTATCCAAATTCTCAAAGGAGGGTTATCTAATTTATTTATTTAGGATGATTCCCTTAACATTATTTGATGTATTCAAGGCCTTCATACTCCTAGCTAGACCACATAAAACTATATTTATGATGTCATTAAATTTGTAATAGTTTTGAAGAGGTCTAATATAAACATGTGATACAAAAAGGTAATAAGAGTGCATTTTTTTTTTCCAATTGGGGAATGACTAATGTTGTCTTGAGTCAATAGGAATATTTCAAGGCTCTGCTCATACATGCATAAGTTATTGATAAATGGTGATTACTCATTTGAATGAGCTACTATTGAACAATGACTAGTCATTTGAAAGTGTTTGTTCAATGGAAATTGATTACCTAGCAATGGGGAATGACATAAAACATAAATGATGATTCTAGCAAGGTCTATTTCATAAAAAAAAAAAATTCCTTTTATTAACAAAGATCTTAGTGTATCTAACTAGGGCCAATTTCCTAGTAACAAGAAGAAGAATATGATGGGGGTGATTGCAATAGAGTGGAGCCATCTCACTACAATGGGGTTCGCAAGAGCAAGCAAGTCTAAGAGATTTTAAAAAAAGGAGGCTTAACCTTGTACTTGGAGAATCTTAAGGGTCATGACTTGGTTGTTACAAGAGACTTTTCCAAAGGATAGAAGGATAGAAAGGTATACATTTTTGGTACAAAATGCACCATCACTAAAGAGTGTGTGGAACACATAGGTATGTCTCATTAGAAGACAAGTTTAAATCACTATATGGTTATCACTTTATTTTGATAAATTATTTTAAGCCTAAGATCAAAGTTTCCTTCTTGTTCTACCTCCTTGACTCGTTGGAAAAATCAATTAAGGTTTGTAAGAAGGCTCTAAATATGCCCCCATACATCAAGGTTTAATTTTCCTAATTATGAACTATATGAAATCTTAAAGTGGAGCATTTAGACACCTTGTCTTATGTTTCACCACATCCTAGGAATAACTTGCAAGGTGATTGTGATGAAGGGTATGATTTTGGGATTGCCTCTAAGAATAGCACTCTTATGGACACTAGGTCTTTTAAGGATGATTTGAACTATCAAAATCTTGACAAGTAGATAACTCCTAAAGGACATAAGAGAAATTCAAGGGTGGAGGTTCCTAGGCTTAAAACTGGTAAAAGGTATAGTAGGAATAATAGCATTGTTTTGTCTAAGGATTTTAGGCTTAAGGAAGAAAAGGAAGATACCCTAAAGGTTAATATCAGGTTAAAGGATTTTTCGTGTTGGTTGAGAATGCCACTTTTTGTCAAGAGCTTTTTCATATTCCAAACATTATTATAAAGCCATGGATTTCAAACATTCTATGACTAAATGATTTTTTGTTGAAATTAATAGGCTTAGTATGAAATTGGCCAAGGTGGAGAAAAAGGTTGGTGGACAAATCCATTTACAGAGGGAGGATGAAACTAACATTTTCTAGGCCTAGGAAGCTATACTGAAGATGAATAAAATTGAAAAATATTTGTGTAAATTCAAAGTTTCCAATAATGATAAATCAACTATATGAGAGAACTAGAAAAGGTGCATTATAATAGACTACTCAACCTTGAAAAAAAACTCATGGATATCAAGAATAATCTCAAGCTAGTTATCCAAGTTAGCCATTGTACCATTCAAAATAATGTAGTTGGTATTAAAATTCTTCAAAATAGGCTAACAGAGTTACAATATAGCTAGGTGATCCACATGATTGAAGAATCATTGGTCATATCATATCACTAGAACTGGAGCAAGCTAGAAGAAGACCATTGAAGAGAAGAAAAAGGAGCTATTGGGCTTTGCCAAGTTGCATGAAATTTTTCCTTAGCAATAAATGAATTTTTTGAAATCATTAAGAAGGTGTAATTGCAGTATGTGGTGTTCAACCCATTTTGCTTTTATGGGGCATTTTTTCCTTGTTCTATGCTTTGTAAGGGAGGGTTGTTGCAGATGGTTGTCTATGTTTTGGTTATTTCTTTGCTTTTTGTAATAGGGTTTTTTTAGCCCCCTTCAAAACCTATTTTACCCTTTTTAATCAATTTTTTTGATGAAATTCCTCTATCCTTTATACTTTGGTGGATATCCATGCCTTGTTCCAAAGCTCCCATTTTAGCACAATTTTGTAGCATGCTAGAAATTTTGAATTGATTAGGTTGCTAACCTATTCACTATATTTGATGAAACATGTCATTGATTAGTTCCCCACTTGAGATCCATGTTAATAATATTATGTTGAAGAGTTGTGGATGTAGGAAATGTAAATTGCTTATGCATAAATAAAGAGTGTACTTTTTCCCATTTTGAAAATGTGTTCTCTTGAAAATGCAAGTTTCTAATAATTAAAAATATGTAGAGAAGTTTGCATTTACCACACAATGTCATTGTTGGTGGTGAGCTTGATTGTAATATAATTTGTTTACCATGGCTTATTTCATTGGAAGATAACTACAAAATAAAATACATTTTGTTGGCAGGGATTAAAAACTTAGTTTTTTGGTACTTTTTTCTAATCAACTTTCTTAGAAAATTGTATGAGGGAAAAATTAATTCATTTTTCTAATGTTATTCTAAATTTGTTAGCTTTTATTTTTTTCAAAAATAGTTCTATTCTAATTTTTTATTGGACCATTTAAATGTTTGTGGTCATGTTTAAATTTTTTCATTGATAAATTATTAAAAAAATGACATATCATGAAATCACAACTAGTAAGTTAACTTATACACCACTTGTCCAAATCAAGCATTTTACATTTGGGTGCATACTCCCAATAAACTAGTTCACATTTACTACCAACTTGAGCCAAAATGGGGTCTTTTGAACATGACTCATCACTATCTTGGTTGACATAAATAAAAATGTAGAAACATGCAGTGTTGAAGTGAGCAACCAAGATCTTCAATCTGCAACACCAAATAACCTTCACAAGAGATAGAGAGAAGCAACAATGGAAGATGCTATTCCACCAAAAAAGAATTACAATATGATATAATATGATCAATATGCAATACAAGATGCTATGCAAAATATGCAAGAGATGTCTTGCTTATAAAGGCAAGGGTGAGAGATAGGATTAAACAAGATCATGATAAGTGTCTTAATCCTATCACATGAGACAACTAACTCATAACTACCTAGGATAATGTAAAGTCTAGATAAGACAACTATGACTTCTAGATAAGACAACTAAGACTTCTAGAAGAAAGCTTATATCCTAAGTAAACTTAACATGTGAACTAAGTCTCCTAAGTCCCTAGTAAAGAATTAACTAGGTACAAGACTTATTCACACCAACACCCCCCTTAAGTGCAACTTAGGGAGGAAAAAACCAATGAAAATATGCAAGATGGATCTCAAAATAAGGCCTACGAGGTGTACCCATGTACAAAAAAAACTATCACAAGCGGAGAAAAGGAGAAAAATCTTGTGGGAGAAAAATCCTCTCTAAAAGAGAGAAAAAGTTGCAAAGAAAATTGAAGGAGGACTCATCAAGAACCCCCAAGGACTACTTCCTTCACCCCAAGCATCGATCACAACTAAAAATAGAAAGGTAAAGCCAAAGGTTTAGTGAAGATGTTTGCAATTTGCTGATTTGTAGGCAAATAATCCAAGCTGAGAACACCATCCTAGATGAGCTACCTGATGAAGTGCATGTGGATCTCAATATGCTTAGTACATTGATGCTCCACTAGGTTATGAGAGATATGTATGGAACTTTGTTTGTCACACCAAAGAGTAGTGGGTTGAGTGGAAGGGAATCCAAACTCAGTCATCAATTGATGAAGCCACAAAACCTCCTGACTATCAAGAATGACACCTCAATACTTAGCCTTTGTCGATGATAATGCAATAGCAGTCTACTTTCGTGACCATGCAATCAGACCAGAACCAAGGCAAAAGATAAAGCTATAAGTAGACTTCTGATCATTGAAATCACCAGCCTAATCTGAGTCAATGAAGCCCACAATTTGAGATGCTCTTAATGTGTACTGAATGCCAAAATGAGTAGTGCCTTGAATGTATCTCAAGATACGTTTGGAAGCCTTCCAATGACTCTCATGAGGCTCCTATGAGAAAAGAGAGGAAAGTCCAACCACAAAGGAAATATTGGGAAGACTATGTGTCAAGTACAAAAGACTACCAACCAACTGCCGATACAAGGTAGGATCAGCTACAGGAGTAGTGCAACTTGTAGACAGTACAACACCTGACTGAAAAGGAATGGGGGTAGGCTTGTAATCAACCATGCCAAACCTCTGAAGCAAATCAAGAGCATACTTCTACTGGAAAATGAAGATCCCCTCAGAAGTCTAATGAGCTTGAAGACCAAGGAAGTAATGCAAAAGACCTAGGTTAGTCATATCAAATCGCTCCATCAATGCTTGTTGTGTACTTTGAATCATGGAAGTAGAACTCCTTATGAGAATAAAATCATCCACATAGAGCACAAGAATGAGTAGATCTTCTCCATGTCTCTAAATATAAATTGTACGATCGGAATGGAAACGAGTGTAGCCAAAAGCAAGCAAGAAGCTATCCATCTTCTCATACAAAGCCCGAGGGGTCTATTTGAGACCATACAATGAATGTCAAAGCCTACAAACAAGTGAAGAGTCATGCACAAAACCTAGTGGTTGCTCCATATATCTCCTCATGGAGATCCCCATGCAAGAAATCACTCTTCACATCCATCTGATATGCTAACCATCCCTATGATGCAGTAATAGCAAGAACAAGATTAATAGAATTCATCTTGGCAATAGAAGCAAAGGTCTTAGAATAGTCAATTCCTTCAACCTGAGAAAACCCCTTTGCAACAAGATGAGCCTTGTACTTGTCAATGGAACCATCTACTGCATAATTGGTATAATACATCCACTTGCACTGAACCAAATTTCTTCCCTTAGGAAGAGGTACAAGATCCCAAGTATGATTCTTCATCAAAGAAAAATACTCATTAGCCATAGCACTATCCCACTCTGGAATACTTGAAGCATCTAAAAACTTCTGAGGATCATCTAAAATAGAATGACTAAAAAGACTGATTCTTGAAGTCTGAAAATGAGTGCAATGAGTGTTTATGGGATCACCAAAAAGAGGACCAACCTCCTCAAGAGTAACACAAGCCCATCATGGCCTAGTAAGTGAATTAGGAGGAGGTGGATCAAGACC
>VDFB02342879.1:0-14126 GCA_007258455.2 Sequoia sempervirens
TGAACATGGGCGCCCCCAGCCAAGATGGGAGCCCAAACTTTTAAGGGCATAAAATTCATTGTTTGACAAAATCTCTTCCAGAAGACCCCTCCTTATTCTTCGTCAGCTCCGCGATGAGCATAACCATTAGTCAATCCAACGCCCGAAGATCTAGATTCGACGAGATCATCTGTAGAAGAGGAGTCAATGAAGAAATTTGAAGATCATGAAAATGGCTAACTCTGGGTAAAATGGGCGCCCCTGGAAGGAAAAGGCTCCCATGAATTCGGAGGTCAAGATGAAGTCTTTCGCCAGAGGTCCCTCCAGAACATCTTTCTCAGAATCAGTCAAGCTCCGCCGTGAAACCTTCGGCTC
Organism: Sequoia sempervirens; assembly: GCA_007258455.2. Taxonomy (NCBI): domain Eukaryota; kingdom Viridiplantae; phylum Streptophyta; class Pinopsida; order Cupressales; family Cupressaceae; genus Sequoia; species Sequoia sempervirens. Next base: position 355 of record VDFB02342879.1, read on the forward strand.
GCCTATTGAATCAATCTGCAAACGGGAAATCAGAGGCAAAGTTGGAGGTCAAAATGAAGAAAAGTTGAAAATGTCAAAATTTTGGCTAACACTGGGTGAAGTAGGTGCCCCTGGTGAAGAAGGGCGCCCAACTTCTCATGCCTTAGAAGATTTTTCAAGATTTTCAAAATTTTCAAAATCACAAGGAAAAAGAGGTGTCCAAGTTCAATGAAGCTGAGGTTTAGGGTTTTGAAAAATAAAAGCAAAAGAAAGCAAAGCAAAAAACAAAACCCTAAGTCTATTTAACACCTCTCTTTCATGTTATTTTCATTATTTTTGCAGGTAGCATCCAGAGGAGAAAGTTGGAGCAGCAAGTTTGAAGAATTTTTGTGATTCAAGAATCCATAGTTGCTGGTTTTGCATCAGATTTTTCAAATCAGCAATCATAAACCCTTGCTTTTTCAAGCTTTGTCATCCAAAAGATCGAATTTTTCAAGGAGAAGGCCAAGGCATTCCATTTTTCAGTCATCTGGGTCTTTTTGTCTCAATCTTTTGAAGAATTTTTCAAGAACTTCATCAAGTTGCAGCAAGTGCTTTTATTTTGCATGTCAGTGAAAACCTCAATGCATTCAAATTTCAACCATCTGGGTCCTTTCTAATCAGTCTTCTGGAGAAAACCCATATCCATGGCCCGTTTTTCAAGAATTTCAAAACCTAAGTTTGGCTGCTTTTCGATCAGCCAGGTGGGGTTTTGCAAAATCATCAAAGCGGGTCCATTTCTAATCATTGCACGAATGAAAACCAGTTGCCAGCACTTTGAGTGAAAATTTGAAGAAATTAGGGTTTGCTGATTTTCGGGCAAAATACAAATTTTTCAAAGCGGATGATCTGGGTTGTTTTAATAACGAAAATGCGAAACCAAGAGCCCATATCTCAAAAATCTCAAAAATTTGTCCGGATTCGAGCAAGAAAATCAGCATTCTAAAAATAGAAATAAGCTCAAAACTTGTGAACCAAGGCGAGTTCTGATCATTCTTCAAGTTTAAAATGGAGTACACTCCAATGTTTTCAAGACGAGATCATCTCTCTATCGATTACATCAAATAAAGACAGAGCTTGCATCCATATCCAAAGAGTGATTGTTCGAAATCACCACCGCCTTGGAGAGGAAGGCGGGCAACACCTCAATCAAAGAACCTAGGACATTACGGACTCCTGCGGCCAGCATCAATTCTATATACGGTTGAGCCTTGAGTTAAGTAATCGCTTGCATTAAGCATTACAACCCGGCTACTAGGAGATCGATTCGGTAGATGGTAGATTGATTTGCAATCTGAAGTCTGATATGATCGAGAAGTGTTTTTCCATTCCCCCATGGCCTGAAAGTGTTACTATCTCAAAGGGTGAATGTGAAAGGATATGGGAGATGCATAAAGAAAGATACAACAAGAAGATTGTACTGAAGTGAATGAAAGAAAAACATAAGACTTTGCCAAGTCACACTTCCATGATGTTAGCAAAGTTCGTGAAAGCGGCCAATGAGGTCAAAGATTTCCTGAGATCTATTGCAGATGTTGAAGATATTCTTGAAAAGCGGTGTTTTGCTGTTGATGGCATAGATGCAACGAACCGGGACACAATCTCTAACTTCCTAGCGGATGTGATCGAGCTTTAAAGCAGCTTTCTTCCAGAAGCTTTCTTTCCTGCTTTCTTTCTATTCTTGGAATAAATCTTATCCATTCTTTGAGGATAGAAAGAGGATAAAATGTAATAGTTGGCATTTCTTGCTTTTTATGCTTTCTTAGGGTTTTAGATGTTATCTTCTTTCTAGATTTAGTAATAAAGCTTGCTTGCTAAGCAAGCCCTAGATTGTGAAAGCAAGGAGATTTTAGGGTTCCCTACTCCTCTGCTTCTCTATAAATAAGAGCCTTTGCTCATTTAGTTTTTTTAACCGTGCTAGAGATAACAAAACGCTGAGCCTATTGTGCCTTCTATTTGTTATTTGAGTATTGTTCAATTGTGTTGTGATAGCAAATTGTTGAGCCTCTTTAGCCAACAAGGAGTTAGTGTGATTGTTGTTTCTAGTGTGTAAGAACAAGATTGCAAACCTCCTTAGCTGCAATTTCTTGTTCCAGGCATGTTAGAAGTCAGCTTTGTTCCAGAGATTTGAGTAATAAAATCATGAGCCTCTTTTGCCTTGGTCCAAAATCTCAGATTTCCGTTATCTATGTTCTACTTTTATGATCTTTATTTCAACTTACAGTGAAGTGTGTAGGTGTTCGTTGAGAGAGAGATTATTGAAGTATTTCTGTCAGAAAATCTACCTTGTTAATTTCTAGCTTCTCTTGCTCTACTATTACTTGAGAAGCCAGAAACGTCTTTAGTTTAAGTTAGTCGTTGTTGAAGTTTTAAAACAGAAAATCTCAGCTACGGCGTTTGTGTTTAATAAACCTTGTGCTCTAAGCTGATCAAAAAGATAGGCAACTTAGTTCTTAGTTTACTTTCTTTCAACACCATCAGCAAGAGGGAGCTTCCCCTCCTAATTTGAAGAGCAGTTTATCTGTGCATAGCTGTCCGTTTCAAATACGCATTCCAGAGGTGCGAATTTAAACGCCAACAGTTTTGTCTCTCTCTCTCTCTCTTTTTGTCTCTTTCTGATGTCCGCTTTCCAGGGATGTGCCTGTCTGTGAGCTTAGATGCGAAATTTTGGCCAAGTCTGTAGAATTAGGGTTTGTATTTCTCTGGTCAATCTGAAGTCAGATGGAGCGAATAAATTGAAATTTGAGACTAACGTTGTTGTCAACATGCTTCCAGCGAGCTCCCAGCTAAGTTTCATCAAATTCCGACAACTTACTATTTTTAGTAAGTGTGCAATTCAGGGTGTTCTTTCAACACTTTTAGAGTTTCGATCATTACACTGCATCCAGAACATGTCGGGCTGCTCGTCTGCAAATTTTGAGCTGAAACGGACAACTATCTATTTTTAGCAAGTTCAACTTCCGGAGCAGATTTTAGGGTTCATATGCAAGATTCTTCAATGCATGTCTGGAGATTCCTTCTGGGTTTTCTAAAACCTACGCAATGATATAACATGCAAAATGAGATGATCACTTTCAAAGTTCAGCTTTTAGAAGCTATTTTTAGGGTTCGCATGTTGAGATTTTCTTTGCATGTCAGCATATTCTTTGTGGGTTTTTTGAGACCTTCGCAACGATGTAACATGCAAACCGGGATCAACACTTTTTCAGGAGCCGTCTTCAGAGGCTACTTTTAGGGTTTGCATGCCGAGTGATTCTTCATGGGTTTTTCAAGAGCAACACAGTAGTGTGACATGCAAGGCAAGATGATCAATTTTCAAAGACTTACTATTTTTAGTAGGTCCATTCCGGCAGCTCCCTCCCAGCGCATCACAACCACAAACAGGGCGAAGTGCAACAAAAACGAGGTCAAACGAAGGTCATTTGATATACATGCAAGTCAAATTAGGGTTTCCAACTTTGAGACCCAAAATGAGGAGTAAAATGCCAGAATTTTCGAAAACCGGTGTATCCCACTGCGGTCAGCATCTTTCAAGCTATCCACCGGTAAAATTTGAAGGCAATCGGAGCACTTACTATTTATAGTAAGGCATTCCAAAAACTGGCTAAAAATAGTAAATTAGCAGTAGGGGCCAGTGTGAACGGGCAAGTCATCTGATGAGGAGCACATCATTCGAATTTCAAGTCAAACGGAGTTGTGGGGGTCTTAGAAATAGGCAGTTGCCATAAATAGTAAACCACCCTCAGAAATTGGCTAAAAATAGCAGGTCAGCTTAGGATGGCAGTGTGAACAGACTAAGTAGGTCATGAAGATCCTGTGGTTAAAATTTCGAATCGATCCGAGCTTCAGAAATGTGAAAATCAAAAGACTTACTATTTATATTAAGTATTAAAGCACAAGTAGGCAGCTGAAAATTTATCTGAGTCTGAAGGTTTATCCACCTCCATAGGCTAAATGCACCCACTTCAAGAAGTTGATTGAAAATTCTAAGTGGACAAATATCCACCTTGACCCCCTAAATGCGCCCACTACAAGCATGAGATGGAAAAATATTCTAAGGCATGAAGTTACATCCACCTGCCACCCCTAAATGCGCCCTCTTCAAAAGGTCAAGGTGTTAGAAAAGTCTAAGTAAAAGTTTCATCCTCCTCCCCATGCCAAATGCGCCCATGTGTAAGCAAGGTCAAGAGAAGTCTAAAAGCGTTGGTGTTTATCCTTCACCCCATATGGAATGCACCCATACATGCTAAGAAGAGGACAAAGTGTTGACTTTCTTCATCAACCTTTGAATACGCCCATGCAAGCTAAGGAAAGACAAAAGAATCTAAGGCGTCCTCCATTACATATGAAATGCACCATGCAAAGGAATCTAGGACGTTAAAGATGAAAGTAAAAATGGAGGAAATTTTAGCAAGGCTGCCTATGTTTAACAAAGTGAAGGGGTTGGTGAATTTTGCTAAGGCGTTGAAATAAATTAAGTCCTCTTCAATAGGCTATATGCGCCATGAGGAAGATAAATGAAAACATGCTAGGCGTTGGAGTTAATTCTTCCATGATGCCTATGTGCGCCCAAGCTAGTAACAAGGTGGTGGAATATTTTGCCTAAGTGTTAGTATTTAAATTTCACTTCCTTAGGAAAAATACGCCCAAGTTGGAGAAGATGTGAAATTTGTTGAGGCATGAATGAATTGGCAATGGATGAGTCAAAGGATGCCAACTTCAGAAAGATGGATGACAATTTCCAAGTCAAAGTTTGGTAAAAATAAGCCCGTGGATGAAGAATGGAAATAAATTTGGTTGAAAAATGTTTTTTCTAAGGTTTAAAAATTCAAAAAATTAAATGTACCCCTTCGTTTGTAGACCCATGAATTCAACATGTTCTGAAGGGAATTTTCTTCTGGGTATTGAAGATCTTCGACAAGGAATGGATTTTAAAGTCTTCTGCACTTCGCCAAGGCTTTCAAGATGGAAATTTTGATCGGCACTTAAATTATGAAATTTTCTAAGGCAAAAGGAGTAAAATGTGTTTTTGAGAATAAAATGCCTTAGGCGATGAATTTGAAATGGATTGCCTAGATGATTTTGATCGAATTCTTCGTGAGATGAATCTTCCAGAGTCAAGGATGAATAAAATTGAGTATCAGAGCTTCAGCTGGTGAAGTAAATTTCTTGAAGAGTGAATTTGAAGTGAATATTTTCAAAATGAATTAAAATGCTAAGTACGCCAGTCAAGATGAATCCTTCGAAATTCTAGAAGGTCAAGATTCTAGACACCAAGTGACAAGTGTTGCAATTGCCAAAAGAGGGAAATTCGAATTTTTGCTGTGAAGTAGTGGAGATTTAATGAATTAGCTAAACTTGGCTTCCTTCTAGAATTCGACTTGGCTATATGAGCTGAGACTTTATTCATTTTTCTCCATCAAGCTGGCAAGTTCAATTTTAGCTCTGAGGTTGAGTTTGCAGTGCAAGTGAGTAGCTAAGTTGGTGAAGAAGTTCGACTTGAAGAAGTAGAAGGATTGTTGAGGTTGAAACTTTGAAGAAGTGCGAATTTAAAAAGTCTAAGTGCTGAGGAGTTGCTGAAAGTAAAGTTGGCCGATTTTCTCAAAGTGTGAAGTTGCTGCAGCCAACTTAGAAATTTGCTAAGTCTTTCTCAGTTCGAAGTTGTTGAAGCTTGCTAAAAACTTTCTAAGTGTTGAAAGTTTAAAATTGTTAGAGGAGAAATTGAGGATGGCTGAAGTAAGAGCAAATGGCAGAGATAGCAATGGTGCATCCAGACAGGTTATTATCAAGAAGCTGAGCAAGCCTTTCTTGCCGGAGTCAAAATTCACTTCAAAGTTGAGCAAGCTGGCTGATACGAATTTGGGTTCTTTCAACTTGGAGGCCTTTAAAAGTCGAATGATGGGAGTTGGCAGTCATCGTCCTTCAATCACTTCACACAATATTGTTCAAAGTGGATTATTTGCAGCTGTTGGTTTCCCGCCAGCTATTCAGTGTCCAGAGCTGATGATGGAGTGTGCTAATTGCTATGATCCTGATCACAGGTCTATTGTCTCACCAGATGGTCAAGTATTCGCCAACCTCACTCCTGCAGCTATCGGTGAAGCTTTTGGAATCCCATCACACGAGAGGATGATTTACAAGACGAGAGAGCGTGTTGAGCGAATGTATGTTTCAACATTCGAGAGATGTGCCGACATGATCAACACTCGCTGGATGAACAAACCCAAGCCCTCTCGCACAAAGTTGTCGAAGCAGATTATATCAGATGATTTGAAGCAGGAGCATTGTGACCTAATCATGATGCTTAGCAGAGTTGGAGGCTGCCCTCAAGCATTTATTTTTGAGCCATGGATGTTCTATTACATCAACCTCATGCTAGAAGGAAAAGAACACATCAACTGGGCGGTGATGATCAATGACAATTTACATGAGCAGCTCCTGAGTTTGAGGAGGACGAAGACATTCTACATGGGCTCCTACATTATTTACATGCTGGCTCGTATGACGAAGTATAGGGGAATGTCCTACAAGGAGTCAATTGGTTGTGGCTCTCATTAGTTCAAAATCCATGAGGCTTGTCCACAGCTGCACCTAACGAGCACCTCCCATTACAAAAGGGTCAATGATGCCTTTACCATGCATATAACGAGATCACTTCAGCAGCGGACTCATCATAGGATCTCGAGGGAAGCTCAGGAGTTGATAGAAAGGTATGGGGGCTAGTTCATTCAGTTTCCAAAATTTTCTTACATCAGGCTGCAAGGTTTTTCTTCCTATCCGTATAGATTGCCTAAGTACCCAACCAATAGAATCTTGATGTTAGAGATATCTAGGCAACTTGTTGCCTTTGATAAGAATCAAAAGAGAACGAAGAAGGGAGGAATTGACTTCCCGATTGTCATGGGGAATTCAGACGAGGTGTGTCCTTCACTTCACGCAGCCAGAGAAGCTGAAAACGAGCTTCAGTTCTTTTATTTTTCTTATCACACCAGCAGACAGCATTATGACCCACACAACAATATCATATGGATACTGTCAGAAGAGTTCAAGCAAAAGGCAAATATTGAGGATTACTAGGCTGGTGCATCAGATGAGGCTGAAGTTAGAAAAAGAATGTTCTCGAGGCTTTCAAGTACATGATTAGAGGTGAAATTATTCCCTGCATCGCATCAAGTGATGAGGACATGAATGTTCTCCATCCAAATTATGAGGCAGTGAGAGACATGCCACTTCCACCACCGGATTGGTCAGAGCCAGAGATAGCCGATTTGGACACGCTTTGTATTCCAGTTATGACTTTCACCAGAGCATGGGTTGAGAGGCATGTGAGCAGATTGAAGAGTAGGTCAATTCCTCTAACTTACAACTTGATGGGAGATCATAGGACACCCACTACCAACAGGAAGAAACAGAGCAACTCCAAGGTCCGTAATCTCGGCGAAGGAGCCACCCGCCGAGCTACCAGCCGAAGCCTCCGAGAGTTGTGGTTGAGTTGCCTAGGCCATTGGAGACACATTCTCCAAGTATACAGGAGGTTTCGCTATTTGCTAATCAAAGAAATGCATTGAATCAAGAACAGGACGTGCATGAGGAAAATCAGCCACCACGGAGAGAATCAGTTGGCCAGAGTGTTAATGTGCCCACTAGAGATAACTAGTAGGAGGAAGATGAAGAGACTGCTACCGACACACACTTCCAGCATGAGCTTGAGGCGGCTCTAGAGGATGATGCAGTTTCAGGAGATACTCAGCCATTAAAGGCCGATGAACCTCGCCAGAATGAAATTGAAGTAGAACAGGTCCGTGAGGAGGAAGCTGGAGAGGAGCAGCCGTTTGTTATACAGCAGGTAGTACCTAATTGGATTAGAGATAGAATGAGAAGGAGCCCCAGTGAAGAATGAGAAGGAGCCCCAGTGAAAAGGCTGATCCAACAGTAGAGATGGAGGAATTTTTGAGTAGGATCAGCGCGCCTCCACCCAAGAAGAGAGCTAGGAAATTTTCGAAGATCTCAACAAATGAGGATGGCTCTCGTACCCTTCACGTTGTTGTGCCTAGGGTTGATTGTGATCGAGATGAAGCAGTTCCAGAAAATTATGTGATCACAACCATGGAGTTAGGCCGTCCCACAGGTGCACAAATCATTGAGGAGTGTGATAATTCCTATCGCAATTCTAAGGATGCATTGCCTTAACTGAAGGAAAGTATAAGAAATTGAAGGAGCATTAGACGTTGATAGGATACATGCAACAGTTATCTCGTCCTTGTGGGCAAGAGATTCCAACACTTGAGCTTCCAGCCGAGTTGTCCAGGGAATCTGTTAGAAACTTTTGTAAGAGATTGTTGTGAAAAACTTTCATAATAAAAGATCTTTCATTGATGGTGAAATTCCTCTTTGTTATGGATAGCTAGCAAGGTCTCTTCATCCCTTCTACTTCAAGTAGTGTAAAGTAGCTTTAAGTAGCATAGTTTTATTTCATAAAGTAGATGCTAGCTATGGATTTGTAGTTAATTCCAGGCAACTGCTTTAATCCATACCACTACTAGCAGCTTGCCGATGGCAAGCTTTCTGCTTGTGTGGTCAACTGGAGTATTTAATAAGCCTAACTTCAATTATAATTCACGCCTTGGTATGTGTCGTCTTGACGGTGTCTTGATGTTGATTTGTAACTTGAAAATTTCTTGCTATCCCCTTGAAGATTGCACCAACTTTGTGTAAGCTGTCCAACGTGAGGTGGAGCAAAGTTTGGTTGAAGTTTGCCGAAATTGATCTCGCGTCCCGTCTTTAGATAGAACATATATTTTCTAATCCCTGCATCCATTCAATTCAATATTTTTCTGGTTAGTTTTAGGAAAACGTACCTTATTGCTAGATCATCCGCATTGCATAAATTCCCTTCCAATCATCCATCTGTTGTCAACTGCAAGCCTTATGAACAATTGTGTAAGTCCCCTCGTGTAAACAGCATATCACAATGAACCTACTGAGGGTATTCCAAAGCATTTCAATCCTTGAGTTGAATCGCAAGCATCTTTCTTGAAATCTTAGCGCACGGAATACTTTGATCAAGAGAGAATGGAGTAGCCTTCAGATTACTTTGTTTTGCTGATTGGTGTGGTCACAAAAATCACATCAAGAGAACCCTAGTTCTCCTAAATATAAATTTCTTTGCAACTGCTGATTTGGTTTTTGTGTTTTTTGAAGTTTCGAAATATTTACCAAGAAATGCATAAACTTGTAAAGCAAATGCAAAGGGAGAAATGTTGAAACTACAATATCAAATGATCAACTTGATTATTTATTATTGCTTTGAATTTACAAAGATTGATCATACCCAAATAACAATCTTTTGATCTTGAAAAGATGATGAAACCCTTATTCTGAATCTCTCCTATAAATTCGATGAAGCACAATGTTGACTCCTGGATGAAGCCAATCCACAAAGTAACCTTCAGACGATAGTCTCACACCCTCAGGTAGTTGTTACAATGAAGAAGCTATGCTCTCCAATGCCAAATATGCAAAAATTGCAAAAACCCTAGGTTTCCTCCTCTCCACAATGAAAACACTTCAAAGCCAAATATCAAAATCTTGGATGAAATCACAATAGCTTGGTTGATCCCTTTATATAATTTCTCCAAGAAGAGGTCGACCCTCTAGAATCTTCTTTTTTGATCATTTAAAATAATATTAAATGTGCCCTTTATAACTTTTATAAAATATCTTTTCAAAGTAGGGGCCCATTTAATAAATTATTTAATGTGCTTTTAGTCAATTAAGTGGCCCCTTTAGACATAAAGTTATAATATATCTTTATAATATGCTTTTCATGATTAATTATTGTTAAAGCCACCCTTAATAATAATAATTAAATAATATAACTTGCACATTACTCCTTATTTAGCCCGGCCAACTGAAAGCTGGGATCAATGCTGAACTCACCACACGTCCAGGTGCCTTACTATAAATAGAAATATTGGACTCTCCTGACTTGCTGACTTACTATAAATAGTAGGTGTGTGAAACTGAGTCCTAAATCACAAAACGAAGGCCAACTTGAACCAAACTCTACTCTAAAGGAGAAGGCAACCAGATAACTGCCAAATAGAACCCTCTGAACAACCCCATTAGCCTACGAGGGCCAAATGATAGGCTAATCCTCCAAACTCTGATGCTCGCAAAAATGGGGACATTACAATCTCGCCTCAAAAGATGTTGGGACATGTTGACGTGGTTTTGAGACCGCATTCCTCAACACGTAATAAAGTCTTCCCTTCAATGGACGCCAATCCTCTCTTGAACAAAGTATTCGAGATGCAGATTGCGCAGTAAGATCATGCTTTCAACCCGTCTTTGAGTGCGAATAGGCTCAGTTTGGCTCGATGTGATATTGCTGGTATGTCAAGGGGACTTACACAATTGTTCGGCGGTTGACAGCAGACAGCGGACTAAGGGTTTTCATTTAATTCGAATGATTTGGCAGGTGAGCACGCGATTCCTAATACTAATCGGAAATGTGCGGAAAGTAAAGGGGGTTTAGGGCCTAAGAAATTTATACTCTATTCTAAATGCAAGATGTGTGGGGGTTCGTTTCAATAGACTTCAACCGGATTTCACCTAGCCTCCGTCGGACAGCCTCAGCAAAATCGGTGCAATCTTCAAGGGAAATAGCAAAAGATGTTCAAATTATGAATTAACATGCATACAACATCGTGAACGACGCATAAGCATATAAATCACAACCGGCAAACTCAAGATAATGTCCAAGACTACACAAGGCGAACTTATCATCAACAAGCCGCTTAGTGGTATGGAATAAAGCGAAGCTATCTCAATAAAACACCACACACCAACGTAAGCTACTTGCATGAATTTAAGCTACTTGGATACGAAAGGAAGAAGAAATTTTGCTAGCATTTCATGACAAGACGAATTCCATCATCAATGAAAAGATCTATTATCATAAAATGTGTTACACAACAATCTCCTCAAAATTTTTCAAAGGGAAAACTTTCTCTCTTCTCCAAATTATGCAAAAATGCTCTACAATGCTACACTATCTAGCTCTAATGCTCTACTACTCCAATGTCTACTCTAATTCTAATTTTCTAATCTTCTAATGGATTAAGGCGTCGAGGGGACTCCCCTTTATAGCTAGCTGGAGTCCCAAAAGACGGCTACGGTTATACACTCAATAGAGGGCCAATCAAAGCAATTCTCACTCTAAATAATATTGGGTTCTAAAACCGCCAAGCATGTAAGAGAGAGTAGTAATAAATGCCATAATGTCTCCACGTACCATCCTTTCTAGAAGATTCCATTTGTAGACGCTGCTCACACTGCTCTTCGATCTTCTTTCTTTATGCTGTTCTTTGATTTCTTCCACTTGAGGGTCTTCATCTTCGTCACTTTGAGTTATACTAAGTCTTAACACTTAGCCATTTTCCTACAAATTTTCCTCCTTCGAGATTGTAACTCATCTTCATCGTGCTTCCACTTCAAGTCACCATCGCTTGATCTCGACGTTCCTCCTGCAAAACAAGCAAGGAGAAGAGTATTAGAACACTTCATAATGTAAACTTAACTCACTTACCAGGATTTTCACACTCCAATTCTCAAGCGTTCATCGCCTCCACTAGCCAGCTTCACGTTCAAATTCTTCATGCCTTAGCCAAATTTTCAATCTATCCTGTACTTCGCCTGGCGCACTTCACTCTGGTATTTTCTCCAACTCGGGCTCGAGGAAAAATGCTTTCATCAGGAACTCGATCACAAATCATCTAGACGATCATTTTCAGGTTCATCTGCCAAGGCGAATTTTTATCTTGAAAACAAATTTTATTCCTTGCCTTAGAAAATTTTCAAATTTTCCCTTAGGAAAATTCATCAACCTGGTGCCCCTTTAAAATCTTCACCCTGAAGGCCTTGACAAGCTGTGGAAGACCTCAAAATCTATTCCTCATCGATAATCTCCAATACCCAGAAGAAAATTTTCCCCAGAACGCGTCGAATTCATGGGTACCCAACGAACGGGTTCATTTAATTTTCTGAAATTTTGAACCTTGGAAAAAATAATTTTCAACAATTTAGTTCTCGTTCTTCGATCCCTTCTGAGAATTTTGCTCTGACTTGGAAATTTTTTATCAACCCGTGCAGTTGGCAGTCACTGACTTCACCTGTGGCAACTCATCACCTTTGAAAAAATTTTCTAACACTTCACCACCTTTCCAGACTTAGGCATTTTTCTCCAAGAGAGAAAATATTTGTGCCTTAGAAAATTTGAATCACTTCGAAAATTTTGCCTTAAAAAATTTTATATCCAACTCAATCACCTTGCCTGTGAGAAAAATATCAACTCCACTTAGAAAATTTTATGAAGGCGCTTAGCATATTTTATTTTTTTAGCCACCACTTCACATTTTGCTTCACACTTGAAAAATATTTATTTGAAGTCCCAACGCCTAGGAAAATTTTCCAACACTTTTCTTATACTTTATTTCATTTTGCCACCCTTGGCGCATAGCATTTGGAGAATAATATTACCACTTAGAGAAATTTTGAAACCACGTCTCATTTCATCTTCAACACTTCACATGCACCTTGGCCACGCCTTAATCACATTTCACCTCACTTTGGCGCACTTGACACTTGAAGAAGGACTTCACACTTTCAACGCCTAGCATTCATCAAGCTTTCACCACGCCTAGAAGAGAATTTTCACCCACCTTTACCTTATTTACTACCTTTATTCACCTTTCACATCTCAACTTTGGGCGCATTTGAGACATAGAGGAGGATGGGCGCATTTTGCATATACTGAGGGATGAAACATTTTCCAACGCCCTTGGTATTTTGTCTTCACATGGCAGCTTTTGGGCGCATTTTGCCCATGTAGGAGGACGAAACTTGTTGACTGGTTGACTTTCTTGGTTTTGGGCGCATTTTACATGCCTAGGAGGATGAAAATCTGCAATGCCACCTCCCTTGGAATATTCCCCCTTTTGTTTTTGTCTTTACTTGCCCTTATTTGGGCGCATTTCATGCATGAAGGAGGATAAACTTTGCTTGACTTTGCTTTGACCACCTTTTAGCTGGGCGCATTTCAGCATGTGTGAAGGACGAGACTCATACTTAGAAAAAATTTCAAATATCTTGCACCAACCCTTCCTTGGGCGCATTTTGGCATGGGAGGAGGATAAACTTCATTGACCGCTTTGACTTTCTCATGAAGGATGGCGCATTTAGGGGTGGCAAGTGAATATCAAACACTTAGAAAAATTTTAATCACCTCAAATGCAAGCTGGGCGCATTTTGCTAGTGGTGCAGGATGAAGTTCATACTCAGAATTTTCTTATCACATCTTCATCAACTTGAGTTGGGCGCATTTTGAGGTGGCAGGAGGATAAAGCTCCAGACTTAGAAATTTTTTCATCTTTGCCGGTCTCTTCATGCCTTACTATAAATAGTAAGCCTCTTGATTTTGCGTCTCTGAAGCTCAGATTGCTATGAAATTTTAAACACTGGATCCTCGCGACCTTGTCAACCTGTCGGCACTGCCATTTTTAGTCACCCTGCTATTTTTAGCATGTTTCCGGGGGTGGTTTACTATAAATAGTAACTTCATGTTTCTGATAGCTCCCATGCTCCGATCGAGTTGAAATTTTAATGAGACGCTCCTCACCACGTGACCTGTTGGCTGACATTGACGCATGCGCTCAATTTACTATTTTTAGCCAGTTTCCAATCTGACTTACTAT